>JAQIXQ010000135.1:0-53273 GCA_034700485.1 Pseudosinella alba | reverse complement strand
TATTTATGAGCTCCAAAGCCTACAGAGAAAACCACTGTAATTGCTTTACTTCCAGCAGCTAGATGCTAATCGCTGCTCGCAGGGCTACATGAGCATAACTCAAATGACATCAAGAATTCAAGAGTGCGATCAACTTATCAAGATAATAAGTATCATAATATAATCATAATCATAATGCCTTAGGCCATGCAAGTGCCATAATATATATTTCAGAACATCATGATAATATGTCCATTTTAAAAATATATATATTAAAAAACTGCATAATATTGCAACCAGCCCCGTCGTCGGCAACATGACAAATAAATGAACGTAAATGATATGGCCTGCTCATAAACTTGAATTTTTAATAACAAAGAAGGGTGAAGTTCACAATCCAAACAACCCATCCACCATCACCATTATCATCATCATATCGTTATTATGATCAACAAACCATCTTATCATCATCATGATCATCGTCATCTATATCATATTGACGACATGGACATTCCCAAACTTATAATAGGATAATGGACACACATGCAATGCAATTATCCAATGACTGACCACTCAAGAGCAGCAGCCAGCAAAACAAATCAAAATTAACAAAATATATAAATTTTTAATGATCGCTGATCAGATATGAGTAAAAAATGAAGTACATTTTAAGTATGAAGTACATTGATTCAAACAGGTAAGGGAAAGGATATGGAGTTAGATTGTATAAGGTCCCTTGAAGGGGTGAAGTGATCCATACCATGCAAGAATGCAATCCAAATCCAGCTTATCCAACCCATTTATATTTTCCTTTAAGCTTGTTATTGTGTGCGAGTGACGAAGATAATGGGTTTGGCCTACGTAAACTATTTTAGAGTCCTTTTATATTTAATATTTCAGCAGTAATCAAGATGCCATGATACTCTCCTCATGCGACAATATTATGGCGATGAAGTTGATGAGCATTTTTCTTTTCTTGCAAAAAATATCGGTACTTGGTGCACGCCACATATAATGCGATAATGTATTATGACATGATGATGATCTACTGATTACTGACATAAGCTAATACATCGTCCTTTTGCACACTTTAATAAATAATAAAAGCAATATAGTCCAAGAGTTAGTTGCTTCCAATAATATATATAATCAGACCACATTATATTATGATATGATATGGTATGCCACGTTACAATCAAGGAGGTAGTCAACAACGCCAAGCTAAAGGTGAGTACTTGCTAATAATCATTACAAAAGGTTAATTTGGGCGCACATTCTTCTTAAGACATAAGGGAACCTTACTATGAATCACTTTCCTGAAAAAGATTTTTAATCGTTAGCCATGCTGTACTTTGTCTCTGGGTGAAACAATATAAAAGGGGATGTGGAGTATAACTGCTCAAGTCATTTTCAGATTAGCGGTTGAGGTGAAGTTTGCAATATTGAAAAGGTTTCCCAGTGTGACGTCTCCAGAAACTCATTAACTGAGGGATAGTGATATTGTATTTATTTGAAAGTTTCCAGATTTCGCCAGTCAAAATGAATAAAATTGTAAGTGGGCCAAGAATTTTTTTCATGTTGCAAAAATTGTTTGTGGGGTTCGTTCGGAGGAATTAGGCTTTGGACAAAGTCATTTATAGTAGTGTCTCTTGAGAAATGAGAAACAAACTCGATGTCATACGTCAACATCTCGGGTCGTGGTCGGATCATGTTTGTAATTGCTATTCATTATACTTTGTCTAGATCATCGTCTTGTTTTCCCTGCTCGTTGTCGCGTTGGCCGAGCCCCCATCAAGTTATGGAGCGCCAAGTTTTAACTCATTCTCCAGTGGAGGTGGTTACTCGGATGACGGGGGGGACAGTGATGGCGACTTTGTGGATGCCGAACTTTTGGCCAGAGTAGCTCAGATCATTGCCCAAAGTGAACAACGATCCTCATCTTCCTCCTCCAGAGCTTACTCCCCACCCTCCGATTCCTATGGCCCACCTCCATCCTCCAGGTAATTATGGTCGATGGAGCTTGTTTGTGATAACTGTGATGTTTGTCAACAATATTTTATTGATTCATGCGATCATTGTTACTATCACTTCCAGATCCTATGCCCCACCCTCTGAGCAATATGGAGCTCCTCCTTCAGACTCTTACGGACCCCCAAGCAGGAGTGGAAGTTCCGGTTCCAGCATCAGCCTCGGTCAACCCGAGAGGGCGGAGAGGGTAGCCGAATTTGACCTGAGCTCAAGCAGCGGAGCCCGCAGTGGTGGATACCAGAGACAAAGTGGGGGATACCAAAGACAAAGTGGTGGATACAACTAAAAAGTTGCCCCGCATGTCCTATCATCAAACATAAAAATTTAGTCAGAAATCGCAGCGCAAACGAATATTTAGTATTTTAACAGCTATTTATAATTCATTAGCCTCATCGCCTCTTATATTGTATTGATCTTCCAGTAAGTAGAATTGTTTCTTGTGGCCAATTCGTTACCACCGATGGAATTTGAAGTTGAAACTAAACATGAAAAATATGATTGCTATTTTGCATTTATGTCTTTGGTATTTTCCTAAATTAATGGACAAGGTTGGATCAAAATCATGTAAACGAGTTGAGAAAAATAAAATCTCTATAAACCGTATTTTTAATGTTACTTTTACTACAAAATCAATTGCTGCATAAAACTATGCTTCATGATTGCATGCCTGTTTTATCTGACACTTACATTCCATATAATTGTGCAGCAGCATTTAAAACCAATTCATATCATTGTAACACTCTGTTGCGTATTTGAAACGACTTTGCGATAATTCGCCTGCTTCCAAAAGCCTATTAAAAATCATAGATCTCTCTGCGGCATTTGCTGGGGTCACTTCGAATACAATAATGCAAATGAACGTCCAAATCAAAATGGCAATTGTTACTCTTTTTCCTTCAGAAAATGTCTAAAAGCTGAGCTTTATGATACAATCCGACTTTAACCATACCTACACCAGGTATTTGTAAGATAAAAGAAAGTGAACTGAACTCGATAATAAAAATGACGGCATGTCCAGCGTCTGCAAACTCATGTCATTAAATAGAACAAAATTCTAGTATTCTAATATTATTAAGCAATGTTCATTCATATCTAACGTACATTTTTTTTAAATTAGTAGTTTGCTATCAAGATGATTGCCCTTGCAATAGTAGTTTTCGCTACTGTGCTTTTTTAATGTGACAACTGAGCAGCAAAGTACAGGCACTGCAAATAGATGCACCCCCTCCATTTTCTCACTTTTGCAAACAAGTCACGGCTTCCAGCATTCTTACCAGTCATGTCTACTGCAGCAGCTAGCCGAGCTAGCTATAATAAAAACAGGTCTATTCATATTTAAATTTTTGGCATTACATAAGCAATCGATTGAATAGTTGAAAGCTGATTGACAATGTAGTATTCAAATGTATGATTAAATAACTACCTGTCTTATATGAATGAACATTTACAAATTCGTATACACATATAAATTGTATATTACACAGCCAGACAGGGTCAATAAATAGAAATGTCATAAAAATAGCAATTCAGCCATATTATAATTTTTTGCATAGGTAATTTTCATTCATTCTTTGCACAGTTTTAAGCTGAATAAGTTTTGAGCGGTGAATTTGCAACAAATTGCACTTTGTCGGTGCACTATTAGTCTCAAATCTATATGGCATTTTTGCAAAAACTGGATTATTTATTTGCGAATGAAAAATACAGACCACTTTGAGACAATGAGCATAATTGCTGGATATTGTATCACTGCATAATGCACGGCACGGCCGCAATTAATCATGCAAATTACAATAAAAAAAGCTTTTTAGTTTATGGAGACCAATAATAATTATCAAACCTCTTTCGTTTGCATCATTATTTGTTTTATTGTTTTGTGCAAGGCTCTAATCCAAACATTATGGAGTCACTTTTCAGTGATATTAGTAATGGACTTTTCAGGCCTCGAAAAACTCGATAGTTAATTGCTGAAACTTTAAAAAACATTCCATTCCGACAAAGGTATTTAGGAAAAGTTACTTAAATATTTCTTTTCAGTGGAGTCTGCATAAAAATATTTGTTTGAATGGTTCAGTATGCAGTGTATTGTTCTTTCTCATAGTCAGTAAACGACATAATATCCACAAAAGTGCATGCCATGAATTTGGAATGAGATTGTTCTGCTCATATCATTAGCCCCAAAAGAGCAAGGGCTCCTTTTAATTAATTATCATTCAAGTGCAATAAAACCTACTTTTCTAGCTATCCCAATTTAATGTGACAATGTCAGTTATATGAATGTCAACTTTTGTGATTTTTATCCACAAAATTTTTGCCAATTCAGTGGTAAATGGGATACAGTATAAAATGTACAAATACCTGCATACATGAATATGTACATCAATTTAATAACTAGCCATGTAATTTGCTACATTACGTTATCTCTGAAGGCGTTCATATACCCACTTACTCAATAAGGGGTCATCTTCACTTGCATTTTGCATACCCGAACTTATTTTGTTATTCTTCTTATTTACAAAACTAGAATTTTTAATGGAGATCTCAAATCCCATTTTTTTTACAAATTCACCAAAAAATAATATGCTACGGCCAGGGTAATAATGTATTCGACAGGTCATCATCCAATCATGCATGATTACATTCACACATTTGTGGGAGATGATGATATATCCCACGATAAGATGAGATGTGATAATAGCACGGAGACCTAATAATAATAATATTTTCAACTGAATTACATTATCTATTTACATAATACTTATGCGCAAAGAAAAAAGAAAGGGCAATGATTTTTTCATAGATCATGTAACAATGCTGTAGCAAAAATTCAAAGTGGGCCTAGAACCTACTGGGTCGGTATATATTAAATATAACTACTGTGCCAACTTCTTAATCACGTGGATGATGGATCACGTTGATTATGATTATACAATAAAAACGCTTTTTTGTGGTTTTTCTTATTTTTATTCTCTTGTCACCATTTCAGAGTTTGTGTATAAAAAGCGAAGGATTTGGGATGAAAGGCTCAGTTCTCCATTGATTTTGACACATTCTATATCTATTCATAGCCCGTGCCTAAACTGATCGAGATGTTCAAGCTTGTGAGTTTCCTAAACTATATCGAAGTAAAAATCATGTAATTTACCTGTTAAAATTATAAGTTTTATCTATAAAGTTTCTCCTGTTCACTTGTTTCTAGCTTGTGGTGCTCTTCGCCATTGTGGCCATCGTTGCCGCTGGTCAGGGAGGGGATGTGGATGAAGCACTGTTGGCCAGAGTAGCTCAGATCCTTTCCGAGAATGAAAGTTCCGGGGGAAGTGGAGGTGGTGGAGGGTCCCTTGACGCCGATCTTCTTGCCCGTGTCTCCCAAGTCATCTCCCAAAGTGAAGGATCCTCTTCTGGAAGTTCCCGTCAGAGTAGCAGCTACGGAGCCCCTCCCCCAAGTGACAGCTATGGCCCACCCAGCGGTGGAAGTAGGTCTGGATCCAGTGGAGGAATCCAAATTGGAAGCCCGGAGAGGGCTGAGCGTGTCGCCGAATTTGATTTGAGCTCCAACAGTGGTAGCACCCGTGATGGAGGCTACAACTCCAACTCCGGAGGATACAATTAAACTAATGAAGGAATAACGATCTAAATTATTCTAGTCTCCGCCAAGTTTTCCATTTCAGCACATGTCCGTATTCATTAAGGCCTAGTATACAATTTACAATTTATACCGATATAGAGAATATTTTTTACAAAAATTTTCAGAGCTGAATAAAAATTCCCGTAATGTTAACAGTCACGAATTTTCTAGCCCAGTTGTTGCAAATAATCAGTGAATCAATTGCACTATATGGGTGGGCTCAAAGAATAAGTGGATGTCAGAAATAGATTGATTCATTCAATTTTTAATATAAGTACATGGCTACATACTTTACTTTGACGGTTATAACGTAACATGAGATGAAAACATGCATTACTTCATTGTAAAACTATCCCCCAGATTTACTTACACCTTTTACTTTTAAGGCATAGCTATGCAAATTTTGACATTTAGTCCGCCTGACGCTAATAAGCAATAACCAACTCACTTTTGCCCAACATCATCGATTAAGTGAAGATGAACAAAGAATTCGCTAGCAAAAAGGAACATTTACCAAGAATGGAAAAATATCTAAAAGTGTATAAGGACTAACGAGCACATCATTATAAAGATATATAAGTACTTATCTACCTACTTTTCATCTTACATGCAAACTTTGTGTTATATGATCTGACATGATGCAATTTTGTTCCCAGCATGAATTGTTCAAATACTTTTCGTCAGGCTGACCATTTTGCATTGAAATTGAAATGTGCATTCAAGGACGAATAAGCCGGTTTTGGACTGTTATTTACGCGTCAACAAGCCACAACGCTGCGACTTGAGAATTATATGCGTGCCTCAAGCAATGGGCAATATTGTTTTGAGAGAGAAAAATAGGAACAACTGTAATAAAAATTAGAGGTAGGTACGTAACGTGCTGGTGGGCTACTCTAATATAGGTACCCACATACTTGGAGTAATTGTAACTATGCTGGGGCCGTTTGCGATGCCAAGCTAAATGTAACGTAACTATCTATCCACTTCTTATTATGGCCTACTTTCTATATTATTCAACAAAGTCTGCATGGAGGATACATATACATGTAAGCATTAGACTTGTAATGGAAGTTGTCAATGGCTTTATTTTCATTTGGGAATTTTGAAAACGTCAATTGCTAATCATATCATATCATATCTCAAAATTCAAACAGGGGATGCTCACAGTCATAATCCGGACTTTGAACGTAAATCTTCTCCAGTTGGGATATTTTTTAATTGGCAAAGACAATAATATTCTCACGGAGAACGATGCCGGCCAGGGAGCTGTTGTAAATGAAGTATATATTAATATTCATTTATAATATGATAATATTATAAATGAATGATAATATTTATAACATTAGAATCAGTATCGAAATCATAACCAGAATATTTTACTTACTCCACTGAAGAAGAATTGAGCGGTGGGGGTCCGCATATGAATGCTTTCATCGGTCCCTTCTTATCTTGGCTAACTTTGCTTATACAATATTGAACCAACTCCGGGTTTATCCTTCCAGTTAAACCTAAAGTAGCCAATTAATAATTTGGTTTGGTCACATCACATCATCACAAAATCAGTGCGTTATAAATAAGCTCACGCTCAGCTCAATGGATTTTGTTAATATGTATGTTCATAAAAAAATTAACCTTTCCAGTGACATTTAGCGGTGGGCTGTGTCAGCACTGGGAAGTAATGAAACCAAGTGGTTGCATTCTGGAGCTGTAAAAACTGTTTCTTCCAAACCAGATCATCGTCATGTGCGCAAAAGTAGATGAATGCCACTCGCCTCCCATCAAATATATTCTTCTTTGCCAAAAAGCTCTTCACGATTTTGATCATCGGAGTAATGCCTTTCTTTCATAACAGTTGAAAATACAAATCAATTTAGGAAATTGTATACAATGGATCATTGCCAATTCATAATTGTTTTCTTAGTACCTGATCCTCCACTGATCAAAAGTAGTAGACTGAAATCGTCCAAAAATGTTCGATCAAAGGACCCACAAGGCATGCTGACCTGCAGTGTTGGGATTTCATAACCAGCATCCGGTTTGATGGCGTCAAGTAATTTTGTCAACTTTCCATTTCGGTAAACCTTTATAATGAAATACAGGACTGTTGACCCATCGGCCGGGAGGATCTCGTTGGCATCGCCCTGTTCAACCAAACAAAAGCAAACCGGAGTGTATGGTCGAACCACATCTAAAAAATAATATTTTTGGGAACGGAATCGTTAGCTAAATGAGCATTTTAAGCATGCTAACTGTTATATTAGAATCATAATTTTAATATCCTTCACCGTTAATGTAAATGTTTACATGTAATCCGACCGGAACTCCTATTCGAGCTGACTTAACCACTTGGATCCCAAACAGTATCAAGTTTGAGGAGGTTGAGGTTAGGCACTTTCTATATTAATTTTTAAAGTTCAAGATGGATTATATAATTCTTTGAAACCGCTTTTATAATTAGCATAAGATATATTTGCACTGCCATTATGACTGACTTACTTATATACGATAAATGCATCGAATTTCGAGTGACCCTCCTGAATGCGTACATATTTACCGCATTCCCTCAAACCACGACTTTGATTTGACCAAGTAGTTGCTGTTTACGAGTACGATTAAATTATTTTTAGAAATTACTTACATCGCGTTTGCAGGAATTGCGTCATACGTAAGGAGTTTAAACTTATTGCATTCAATATTAGACATAATTTCTAGTACTTGGAAGCGGCTTCCACAAAGTTATTTCTGCATGCTCGTAATTATCCTTAAAGTCCAAGACAATGCGATCCTCTAGCACACGCTCCGGAAGTTCATAACTGGATAGCCATCCCTTGTTCTTGTCCACGCATTTATATACTTGCAATATCTTTTTATTTATTATTGCAACTGACCAATCCGATTCTAGGGAAGGATGCTGAAACTCAATCTGTAAATAATTCCGTACAAATTGCAGCAATTTAGAAAACATGTTTACTTTCATCATAATCAAATTTCATCATGAATCATCATTCGTGCTCTTCTTACATGATACGTTCCAATTACACTATCCTGCTTGAAGTAGGTTGTTGGGGGTCGGTATTTCCCACCTGCATTCAACAACATAAATTAGAACACAAATTAATTTCCTATTCCAGACCCACAAAAATCAATAAAATTAAATTAAATAGTACATATTTCAAACAGGTAGCTCACCAAAGCATGAGAAACCGAAGCAGCTACACCTTTGAAAAAAAGGACGCTTAGGTGCTTCCGGGCCGTTCGTTAAGACAGCTACCTGAAGTCCGCCAAGGGCGGCTTCAACATCAACATAAGGGTGCACCTGATACAGACAGACAAGTAAACCATAATATGATGCATTAATTAATTTGATAGTTCCCCATGAAAGTCTAAATACATTATACAGTAACAGTTTACCATATTAAATGTGTCGGTGCCATCTCTTCCAGCATATTTTATGATTTTCTCAGCTCCACCTTTAAAAAGACAAAAATAATTAGAGACAACGGCAGATATTAGGCAGTGATACAAAAGGAATATATTTATGAACGTGATGTTGATGAGTTAAAAATAATTACCTGGATGCATCTCTGCAAAAGATGAAACATTATATACAACACCTGTGAAACAGAGACAAAATATCCTCGCTAATTCATTTTAAGTCTCAAAGTGCGGAAACGAAATAACTAATTTACCGATGCGTACCTTTGATTGCCATCCAGGCATCATCATTATTGAAATCTTTATGCTTGGCCAACTCTTCCAGTGTTATTGTGCGCCAGATATTAAACGTTCCCCTCGTTCCAACCGTGCTCATTATGTCAGTAACTCGGGTCCTTTCTTGAAAGGGATGTCAACGAAGGCGGGAGTTGGAGTTGGCTATGGCACATGGAAGTGCGGATAATTTAATGAAGTGTTTCATCTAAAATCATCGATCATTTTAAATAAATGTATGGTTAATTATTTAATGATATTCAAAAGGTATAAGCGCATTGTATTCGTTATTCGTTAATTATTCCGTTAGTTGCGATTTTCGAGGTGGCAAAAAAAATTGGCGCATTCGGACTTACGTGGTTAGTCCATGGTTACATTAGTCTGAGCCAGACACTTGCTCACCAGCACCCATCCCGCACGGTACGACAAATTGGCAAAATATTTTCAGCAATGGAGCAAGACCAAGCAAAATGCTTCAGGAAGGGGCAACATGAAATCTTATTATGGCCCATATATTGTCTACTACAATCCCATCCCAATTCAAACAGATTATTAATTCGAATTCATATACTTAATATACAAGGATGCTCAATGTTATAATTATGATTGTTAACACATTTAAAGTTGAAACGCGTGTGTGAGCAGACAAAAAAATTCGGCTGACCCCGCGTGCCAGTCTATTTTGATAAGTCTGTTATTGAATGCATGCATGCAGATTATTAAAGAAGCAGAACAATTCATAATTCATCATCTTTGCCAAATAAATAATTTCGCCCTTTCCTTAGGTAAATATTTCGGATCACGCGATCTTACATGCAAACGTTATCTGTCATCAATAAGACTGCCACTATAAAAAGACACTGCGTTATTCATCATAATCATTATTAAACAGTCGCCCATATCAAAAGTGTGTTTTATGCTCATAAATAATTTACTAAGCAATTTTAACTGTTCTGTGATATTGTTGTTCATGTTACCTTCCCCGGACATGCGTACCGGTAAACAGGTACTCAGCAGACACAAGGAGTCCTTGTCAAGGACTGAGAGATGGACAAAGATGAACGCATACATATTAATTAAAATTATCGTTACATGGTTGATCATTCCTAGCCCATTTGATCATAGCAGGTAGATAGATACACACTGACAGATTTGAAATTAATAAAATTGTTGGAATGATATGTCACTGGAGGTGACATCTTGAATCTTGATGTCTCTCCGCAATATATATGCAGTTGGCTGACTGGTCTGACTCACAACGGCATCGTCACTATCACCATTCCCCAGGGATGAATTTGTCGGAATAAATAATTAAGAAGATGATGTGACACAAGTTTGCAAAGCAGAAAAATTAGAAGTTAAAAAACAATGCTTTAAAGGCCAATATAAATTTGAATGAAAAGGTGGACATATTCCGTATGTAAAGTTATGTGTTTTTGGTCCCTTACATAACTACATAATATGCTTGTGTCAAAGGCTTGACTCAGGTCTATGTACTTCACATGATTATAATTTAGCTACAATTATCTATATCAACCAAAGCCATAATATGTAACTTGCTGATGGGCTCCTCTAATATAGGTACCTACATACTATGCTGGGCCGCTTGTGTCTTTTGGCGATGCCAAAGGAATCACTCTTATTATGACCTACTTTCTAAATTATTCAACAAAGTCTGCATGGAGGAGACATACGTAAGCTATGAACTCGTAATTGAGGTTGTCAGGAGTCATCTCCAGAATGATTGGCTTTATTTTCATTTGAGAATTTTGAAAACGTAAATTGCTAATCACATCGTCATATCTCATATTATTCGGACAGGGCATGTTCACAGTCATTATCAGGAATTTGAACGCAAATCTTCTCCAGGGATCGGGATACGTTTTTAATTAGCAAAGACAATAATATTCTCTCTGAGAACGATACCGGACAGGGAGCTGTGGCAAACGAAGTACAGATTCGCAATATTCACTTGTGAAGGGATAATATTTCTAATACCAGAATCAGTATGGAAATCATAACCAGAATATTTTACTTACTCCACTGAAGATGAATTGAACCCAGGGGGTCCGCATACGAATGCTTTCTTCAGTCCCTTCTTATCTGGATTAACTTGGCTAATACAATTTTGAACCAACTCTGGATTTATCCTTCCAGTTAAACCTGAAGTAGACAATTAACAAATAATTTAGTTACACGATTCATATAATTATGATAGCGTAAAAACTAAGCTCCATAAAAATTACTATTTTTGATAAAAAGTTAACCTTGCCAATGGCATTGAGCGCTGGGCTGTGTCAACACTGGAAAGTAATTGAACCAAGTGGTTGCATTTTGTAGCTGTATAAACTGCTTCCTCCAAACCAGATCATGGTCATGGGAGCAAAAGTAGATGAAACCCACTCGCTTCCCATGAAATCTATTCTTCTTCGCCCAAAAGCTCTTCACGATTTTAAGCATCGGAGTAATGCCTTTCTTTCATAACATTTAGAAATACAAATCAATTTAGGAAATGCATGAAATGGATTACCTCAAGAACCATTGTTCAACTTTATAAATATTTTTGTTAATACCTGATCCTCCGCTGATCAAGAGTAGTAGACTGAAATCGTCCAAAAAAGTTCGATCAAAGGACCCATAAGGCATGCTGACCTGCATTGTTGGGATTTCATTACCATCATCCAGTACGATGGAGTCAAGTGCTTTTGTCAACTTTCCATTTGGGTACACCTTTATCATGAAATACAGGATTGTTGACCCATCATCCGGAGCCATCTCTTTGTTATCGTTCTGTTCAATCAAACAAAAGCAAACCGGGGTGTATGGTCGAACCACATCTAAAGATAAAATATTTCGGGGAATGGAATCGTTAGATAAATATACATTTTAAATATATTACTGTTACATACATAGAATAATAAATTTAATTATGATTCACCTTCAACGTAAATATTTATATGTAATCCGATAGGAACTCCTATTCGAGCTGACTTAACCACTTGGATCCCAAACATAATCATGTTTGATGTTAGACACTTTCTATATTAATTTTCAAGTTTAAGATGGATTATACTAATTCTTTGAAATCACCTATAATTATTGTAAAATACATTTACATGACCATTAGGATGGACTCACTTATATGCGATAAATGCATCGAATTTCGAGTGACCCTCCTGAATACGGACATATTCTCCGCATTCCCTCAAACCATGATTTTGATCTGCCCAAACAGTTGCTGTTTTTAAACAAAATATTTTTAGAAATTATAAACATGATGTGTACAGGAATTGGGTTATAGTACGTACAAGGATTTTAACTTGATACATTGAACATTGGACATAATTTCTAGTACTTGGAAGCGGCTTCCGCAAAGTTATTTCTCCATGCTGGTAATTATCCTTAAAGTCCAAGACTATGTCATCGTTTAGCACAGGCTCCGGAAGTTCATAACTGGATAGCCATGCTTTGTTCTTGTCCACGCATTTATATACTTGCAATATCCTTTTATTTAAGATCCCCACTGACCAATCCGATTCTTGGGAAGGATGCTGAAACTCAATCTACAAATCATACCATTAAATTTTTAGCAATTTGGAAAGCATGCTTACTATCATGATAATCAAATTTCATCATGAATCATGATTTGTGTTCTTACATGATACGTTCCAATTATACTATCTTGCTTGAAGTAGGTTGTCGGGGGTCGGTATTTTCCACCTACTTTAGAACATAAATTAATTATTCTAGGTCAACAAAAATCAATCAAGTTAAACAAAATAGTATTTCCAATAGGCAGCTCACCAAGGCATGACAAACCGAAGAAGCTAGTGAACCTTTGACCACAAGGGCGTTTCGGTGCTCCTGGGCGGTTCTTTAAGACAGCCACCTGAAGTCCGTCAAGGGTCGCTTCAACATCAACATAAGGGTGTATCTGATACAGACAGACAAGTAAACCATCATTATAATACGATGCGTATTGGCATTAATTTATTGGATATTTTCAGGAGAGTCTAACTACATTATACAGTGAACAGTACCATATTAAATGTGTCGGTGGCATCTCTTCCAGCATATTTTATGATTTTATCAGCTCCACCTTTATAAAGATAAATTATTTACAGACAACGGCAGATATAGCCAGAGACACAAAAGGGATATACCTATTTGAATGTAATTAATGATGATGATTTAAAAATAATTACCTGGATGCATGTCTGCATAAGATGAAACATTATATACAACACCTGTGAAAAATGGACAAAATATCATTCATTAAATTGTGATTCCATACCCTCAGTATAAGCTTATGATTGTGGAGAGAAATAACTATTTTTATGAAAAGTTCTTCAAACGTACCCTTTACTGCCATCCATGCATCATTATTATCAAAATCTTTATGCTTGGCCAACTCGTCCAGTGTTATGGAACGCCAGATATTCACCGTCCCCCTCGTTCCAGACATGCTCATTTTGTCGGCAACTCGGGTCGTTTCTTGAAGGAGGTGTCAACGAAGGCGGGCGGTTGGCGTTGGCTATAGCACATGGAAGTATTGATATTTTAATGAAGTGTTTCATCTAAATAGTCAAGGATTAAATCATAGTGATATTCAAAGGTATAAGCATAAAGTTTCATTATTACTTGATTACGATTTTTGAGATGGCAATAGAAATTGGCGCATTCTGACTTATGCGGTTAGTCCATGGTTACATTAGACTGAGCTGTAGATTAGCCCACCACCACTCACTCCCATCCCGAACGGTATGACAAAACAAAATGCTTCAGGAAGGGGCAACCTGAAATCCTATTATGGTCCATACATGATTATCTATTAAAATCCCAATTTAAACAGACTATTAATTCGAATTAAGTTATGCAATCTATAAAATTACTACCATCCATATACTTACAAGGATATTTGCGAAACGCGCGTGTGAGTAAACAAAAACTTATGAATTCTATTTAACTGGTTGGTTTTGGCTGACCACGCATGCCAGCCGGCCTATTTTGACAACTTACCAAGTCTGCTATAGAATGCATGCATGTAGATTATTGAAGAAGCAGAACAATTCATAATTCATCCCTGCCAAAGAAATAATTTCATCCTTTCCTTAGGTAAATATTTCGGATCACGCTATCTCGCATGCAAACATTATTTGTCCTCAATAAGACTGTCACTATAAAAAGACACATTGGTTTCATCATACCTAATCAAAATCATTATTAAACAGAAACAGTCGCATATGTCAAAAGTGCGTTTTTATGTATCTACATAAATATTTTACCGTATAATTGTAACTGTTCTTGGATATTTTGTATACCTTCCTCGGAGATGCGCGTGTTCACCAGTAAAAAGGCATCCATATTCCATACTCCTAAGCGGATACTGGGACTGAAAGATGGACAAAGATGAACGCATACATATTAATTAAAATTATCTTTACATGACTGAACCTTCCCAGCCCATTCAATCATTACAGATGCAGACAGTTTTGAAATTAAGAAAATTGTTGGAATGATATCTTACCGGAGATGACATCTTGAATGTTGATGTTGTTCTGTTCAATATATGCAGTTGGCTGGCACTGACTCACGGCATCATCACCATTCACTAGGGATGAACTTGTTGGAATAAAAAATGAAGATGATGATGGGACACAAGTTTTTGCAAAGAAGAAAAAATTAGAAGTTAGGATAACAATGCTTTAAAGGCCAAAATAAATTTGAATGAGAAGGTAGACATATTACATATGTAAATGTTATAAAATAGTTTTCTGCAAAGTTATGCGTGTTTGGTCCCTAACATAACTAATATGTTTAATCAAAATGTAAAGAAACGCTTGAATGAGGTGCCTACACTACCTATCTATGCACTTCTCATGATTATAATTTAGCTAAGCAATCTTCCCTATCGGCCATAGCCATATGAAACCTTTCCGTCTCAATTATATCATGGACTCTTTTTGATACACCTTGTTAAAAATGATTCATTTATATTTGTAGATTTTATTTATTTGTCCTTATCATACATCAAGGGAAACCAAGATTTAATCAAGATAACAAAATGAAGACGATAACTTAAATAATTTGACAGATAATCAACAAACGCTTTAGACAATAGTTGGGGAAACCCCAGAGAAATGGCTACGGGGCAAGGCGAGATTCACCAACAACCTGAATCCCTGCCACTTGATATTATACGTATTTTAATGTTTGCGATTATCCTTGATTCCTGTTGTTGTGCAGTATTATTTAATGCTAACAATAAAACTAATTCCAGAGAATCAATTTGGTAATTTTGGGTAGAGTAGAGAGGTTGGGTCTCGATCTACCTACATTCTACACGTGTATGGTAAATTTAGCATTGACTACATTTCACTTTCAAGTGTCATTCCACTTCTTTTTTTCCAACTTGACTTGTTTGCTTATCTTGAGAACTGACATGGTATTTTTTATAAACACGTGGTTAATTATGATTTTATGTCACATAAATATTTATTTAACTTTTTTTAAAGATTTGATTAAGCATATAGCTCAGTAATTTAGTATACTAATTTTACCAAGTAGAGTTGTTAATTTCTTACTCGGTGGTGGTGACACATTCAAAGGACACACATATGTCAAGTCAAATGTCATGTCTTTTTGTACATTGGGTTTAATAACTTTGTTAACATTGGTTAGCATACTTACGATTAGTATGATTAAAAATATTTATGTTCTTTAAAGGTATTTTTATCTTAAATATTTACTTAAAAAGGTCTTTCGTTATCTAATCAACTAATCATCATCATCACAATGACATACATTAAAGTTGTACCGAGGTCTAAGGGCATGTCCAATGAAAAGGTATCAAGTGAATTACAGCACAATTATAGTTACTTGATTAATTCATGGAAGCTCCCTAATTTGGAATAGGTATATCTAGCCTCAGCCTATAATCATTTTTTTAAATCATTTTTTCAATGATTCCAGGGACTCCACAGTTAAGAAAATAAACAAGCTATTATCGTCCTCACTCCTCGTTAGAAATTTCCACAAAATTCTCAAAAACTTAATTCAAAGACGGGGATGGCTAATTATTAATAATTATAGTATATCTAATCATAATCAGTTTAGATTGAGGTGAGGTAGGTATGATGAGGTGACTGGATGAGACAAAACGCATCACATCACCTCAAACATAAATTGAGTAGTTTATTTTATTCTTTCGAGTAAAAAATCAGTGGATGCTGTATGGACTGTGGAGATAACATTGAACTTGACTTTTTTGAACAAGATTATGAGCATGAGGATTTTGCCCATTTTTATGAGAATGGTAATGTCTTCCTCAGAACTGGAACTAGTTAACTTTTTTTTAAGCAGATGGTAATTATATGGGACTAGTTGAATATATGGGACTAGGTAATGTGCTTGTATGTAATTTTCTGCATCTCTGTCCATTTTTCTTTCAGTGCCATTGAGAACTGCTCATCTCTAACTCTGAGCTCATCTAATTTGCAATTCAAGGAAAGAGTAATCATCATGGCTTTACATGATGTTGCGGTGGATGGCATGCTTTAACCCTTATATAGAGACGATGACGATAAGGAAGATTCAGATTCAATGCTAAATATGAAAAAACTGAATTTCTACATTTCTACTGACTGAATACAAGAAGTAAATTATCTTATATTACAAGATTTTCGTGAAATTTAATTAGTTTCTTAAAGTAAAGTCAAAGTAGGAGAGGAGATGATGAGGGCACCGAAGTTCAATTAGTTTTTATTGACAATTTCATTTGTCTATGCTCCTTATGGGAACTTTTTATCGTTTGACATTGAGCAAAATATTTAAGCTTTTTGGGAGAAAAACTACATAAGGTAACCTTAAAGGTTTGTCTTCGCTGTCTTCATTAGGTTTAATGAGCATTGTGTGACACTTATTGATTTATTGTCATTGTCCCTTTTTATTTTTGAAAATGGAAGAAAAACACAATTTCCCCATTTATTACATGATTTGTCTTCAAGCGTAAAACAGCGTAATTGAACATAACCTCCATTAACAGATAATATTGCCCCCCAATAATTTCCCGTTTCCATTATTAAACGAAGTAGACTTGTTATATGGCTATTAATGACTATGACACTGAGACAACAAAGACAGTGCATGAAATTGACATGGACAGTAAATGCATTTTATTAAAGACAGACTAGTCACAGTCGGGGCTAATAGCTTAAACTGCTTATTTTTTTCTATATTTAGCAATTAAAGAAATCATTTCAGCCAACTTCTTCACAATATTTTTATTGCTGCATGATCAGTGCTCACGAACTGTCTATCACCATCGGATTTGATGATGATGATGTGATGGCTTCCTAAATCGCCATCCTCAATGATTCTGACTCTGACGGATATCATGATATGATTGTCCCCAAAAACTGGCATGATATGATGGAGTCCAACTATATTACTTAATTTTGGATTTCTGTCACGTCACAGTTAAACTGGCATAGGCATACTAACAACAATGGACAATAATTGCAATTTGATTTTCGACCCACTGGATAGAAACATAAATCTTCCAATCATTAAAAATAACGTGGATGTGGAAGCTGCGGCCATATTACATATTAATTGTAAGTAATCCACCATGAATATGAATCGGTTTATGACGTACATTCATCATTTTAACACACATTTAACTGCCAGGATATTGACAGGAAATAAAAAATCCCTTCTTATTTTGCATGCTCATTTGTAGTAAAAACTAATTGCTAGAGGATGTCTGGCATGAATAATCAAATCAAGATGAGTATCATATCATGTTAAAATGTGCTATATCCAATTCCAATGCCACCGTCACCAGCGGAGATTCTTCTCTGCCATAAATGTTCACCCTTACGTGTGACTTTATGAAGGATTCTCAAGGGTGATGACATTTTTAGCAAAAAAAAAGATCCACCATCTACACATAACTATACTTATATATTTCCATATAAGATTAAGATGAGCAGTTATGCATGAATGCATAAAATAAAGTGAAATATGTCCATACATACATTTTCCCCTGCAGTTAAGTTTAATTTGGATAAAATATAAAAAACATGGTTATATCATCATGGAATAATAGAAGAATAATTTTTTGAGCATTGTATTGTTGTATGAACCTACATAAGCTTAAGGGTATATGGATATGAAGATATTTTTGCATCTTTCCGTAGTTATTCATTTTCCTTCCATCCATCCTTAAATTCTAGTTAACTTTAACTTGTGCCATATCCCACAACCCTTATGTCAACTTGGGAGACATAATTATGCATCAATTTCGCCTCAGGTGTACTTGAGAACGTTTTTCGCGATTAGCTTTTTTAACGGCAGAGTAGAATAAGACAACAGTAAAGTTATTATTAATAGCGTCTTCATTTCATTGAGATTAATATTGTATGCTGGAAAATGTGTTTTTTGCATGAAATGCTGAGATTTTCATATCATGTAACTCTGCGGTTGGTTTGGATTTGCATTCCTAATCGTAAGAGTGGAAGTGGCATGAAAGGGTGAAGGGTGGATGGTAAATAATGATGATTAAGAATAGAATGGATTATACTTATGTTATATTAGCGTCTTACTGGCCTTTAAAGACTGAAGATCCTCGTATAATAACAATATTAATGAACCAACTAACTAAAGAAGAAAAAAATTAACTATGCTTACGGCAGTTACGTGGATGTGGATGCAGTCTTCCTCCTTCCTTTTTGTCCGTCCGTAATATTGCACTGGCAATAAACACCTCATTTTTTTTCTGAAAAAAAGAAAGAAAAGTAAATATATGCTGGCTTGATATATGTGTGTATATATTAACTAGCCACATTGTCAAGCCAAGCGATCATTAAATATTCTCCAATGTGTAATGTAATCGTGTTGTATACACTTAATTATTAATTCCTAAAAATGACACTAAATGATAAGCCGCAAGTGTAATTGATAATTAGGTTCCATGAGCTTTATATTTATTCTTCAGTCCTTTTCCTAGACACATCTTGTTAGGTATGAAAGGTCCCTCTAGACCTATAAAAAGCCTGCAAGGTTCCCTCAAAAGTCATCAGTCGTATCTTGAACTTTCCTCCTGAATCATCTCTTAACCCTTTTCCAACTTCCCATCATCCAAAATGAAATTCGTAAGTTCCTCCATAAAATATTTTGCATGCATTCTTTCAAAGAAAGTTGTCAAGTTTAAATAAATTAAGGAAATGAAATTATCTTTTTTTTAAATGTAGCTCATCCTCGCTGCTGTTGTGGCTTTGGCCGCTGGAGAAGCCCCACCTCACGTTGGACTCTCTGGATTTTCCAATGGCGGTGGATTCGGAGGTGGCAGCAGTGGAAGTGGTTTGAATGAGTATGTTGATGAAGCCTTGTTGGCTCGTGTTGGTGCCCTCATCGCCAGCGGAGGAGATGGCTCCGGCACCCCACAAGGAAATGAGGGACAAACGCTCGACTCTGAGATCTTCACCCGTGTCTCTGGCTCCCTCGGTGATGATAGCGGTTCCTCAGGACCAAGCTCTTCCTACGGACCCCCATCCCGCTCCTCCTCTGCCAGTCTTGGCCAACCAGAGCCAGCTCAAAGGATCGCCGAGTTCGATCTCGAATCCTCTTCCCAAGGAAACCAAGGAGGTTATGATGCTGCCCCAGCTCCAGCCCCTGCCCCAGAATATGGCGCACCTTCCCGCAGCGCTCCTCCTCCACCAAGGTTCGGTGGATCTTCATCCTCCGGAGGTGCTATCACCTTGGGTCGCCCCATGGCTGCTCAACGTGTTGCTGACTTCTCCATCATGGGAGGTTCTGCTCCTACTCGTGGAGGAAACAATGGTGGCTACAACTAAATTTAGCAAATGAAGGATTAAAATCCCCAATATCCCCAAAGTTGTTATTTCAGTTATTAGTTCCCCCCCCACCGCTTTCAAATGCAATTATTAGTCATCTTCTACAACCCTTTCATTCTGTCGGCTATTCCTAATTTATTTTTTTCTCCAGCTATTCTTGTCTTGACTTTCCTATTCTTGTATCGTCATTAAACGTTCCTCAATAAAAATAAAAGTTAACATAAAAGACTTTAATACACTAAATCATAACCGATATCCTGTCATTCTCTTTTAAAATAAGCTCAGCTAATTGTTTGAAATTAAGTTGATCTGATCATGAAAAACATTATTTTAATAGGCATGTCACGTCAGAATTATTTTAAAACTATTCATTTCATCTCATCTTGAACTTCAATGTCAAATGTAGGTTAGAACACTTGTGCTCCCCTGTGGAGTTTTTTTTATTTACCGTCTCACTTTATTAACCTAAAATGATGCAACAATGCTGAAAGTCTACATTCATCCGGACAAGATTTTAAGCTATTAAATGTTTCCAGTTTACATTGTCTAAATCCAGATTTCAGAGGGCATACATTTATTATAACAATTTATGAATCTCATTCCATATTCCAATTTCATCCCAGGCGCTTTATGAAATACAGCGACTCACGCAGTGACAGTGGGGGATTTGCGTGTTTCTTGTTGATGTTGATGATTGATAATCCTAACTCAATTGTGTTAGGATCATGTCAGTTTCCGCAAACTGGACAACCATTTAGTGGGGCATTATGATGATGATTAGATAAAGATCACCTATCCCTTAATTTCTCCAGTCAATAGCTCAAGTAGTCTGGAAGCAAGTTTTTTTTTCATAAAAACGAGTTTTCTGACTTTCTCAATTTTGGGTTAAAATTCTCCATTTCTTGCACCTGTTAAAATGGAGTCACCTCAACAGTTGTCCATTCATATCACGAACGAAATGTTACCGGTCGCTTTTCACGTAATCTCACGACCACGAGAATCTTGTAATTTCCATTCAGAAAAGGCAGACCTGCTTGGAACAGACTTTATTTATGGTGGTAATTAGCTACTTGTCAGTCTGTGACTATGAGGTAAGCGCAGTCATTACCATAAAATTTGCAGATTGCTGACCAAAATCATGAGCAGACAAACTGGCAGTCTTGAATTTCTCTAAAAACTGGAAAATGATCCTAGTCGGGCAGGGGTAATGAGTTTCAGACTTTTTTAGACTCAAAAGTTGCAAATACCGAATGGAAGTTTTTGAGTTGAAAAATTGAATTTATCTTCTAATAAGAAATACTGGATGCTATGAACCCTGTGACACTAAATCCGGCACAGAAAGTCGTTTACATTTCGTTTGTATTAGACACACAGTCTGACTTCATTACCCGAAACTAGCGTATAGGCATTTATGGCAAAAAAAAAACTGACATTGTGGATTTTTGCATGAATACTTGCCCAAACAAAGTAACAATCCAGTATTCAGCATCATTTTTCTAATCTGTTCTTGGTAGCAATCTGGGCTTTTGCTGCAATAAACGAGTCATTAAATCAACCCGGTGTAATTCCCACATAGGATGCTCAATCCCTAATGTGTTTACTTAAGTAGGTATGTTTATGACGGTTTTTTACATGCATTCACCACAAGTCTTGAAAATGATCACTTATTCCAAGAAAAGAATGAAAATGGAATTAGGGTTTCCTTTTCGAATTCGGACGGAGGTATATAAAGACGAATACATTTTGATTGGAAGAAGCATTTCCCCCGAGTCATCCTTGAAGAAGTGATCATTTCTCGAAAAGATAAGACGATTGAAGCTGCATCGATCTAACCATATTTCAGCATGAAGTTTTTGGTAAGCCAGCCCAAGATAATTTTGAAAGCGTTTTTTTAAATTTAAATTTTAACTCGGATGCCAACTTTTAGTTATAACTTATTTTAAAAACTTGTTCTTAAACAAACTTACATATTGCAGGTACTTGCTCTGGTGGTTTTCGCCGCTACCAGCGTGTTGGGTCAGACCGGATACGAATATGCCGATGATGATCTCTTCCAGAGGGTCGCCCAAATCGTTTTCCAATACGACCAGAAAGTAGCAGCTAGCAGATCGGGTGGAAACTCTGGATCATCTTCCTCTCAATCAAATTCTTACCCACAACAACCGCAGCCAGTCCGCCGTGCTGACACCGGAAATTACCAAAGACAGGAACGAGTTGCCCGGGTCTCCAACTTCAACAATGCTCAATCCAACGTCAACTACAGGCCCCAGACTAATTACGGAGCTCATCAGCAACAGCAACAAGGATTCAGAAGTCAGCGTCAATACAACTATGCTCAGCCTCAACAACAAGTGGTCCAACCCCGTGTTCAGCCACAACCTTATGTTGCTGCTGCCCCACGCGTTTATCAGGAACCTCAAGTATTTCACCAACAACAACAGCAACAACAAGGAAAGAGTGGATTCAGTGGTTACACACTTAGTCAGCCCGAAGTTGTCCAAAGGGTAGCAGAATTTCATTTCTCGGAAGGAGGTAAAAATCAAGGTGACTTTGATGCAGTTGGAGTTAGCAACGGGGAAAATAACAAATTCCATCTAGCTTAAGAATTAAAATCAGTTAAATTGGCAATTCAGTTTATAAAACCATCTTTTATCTCTTCACCACTGCCTAAATTAAATTCTAATAAAGTCTGATACTTTATCTTGCTTTTGAATTAAAGTGGGAGAATGTACATCGGAATAATTTATCATAAAATACTTCATATAATTTATTTGAATTTTTATTTGAAATATTTTGAATTCATAAATAGCACTACTGAAATTGATTAATTCAATATCGTAAAAATTCCACCTTCTTGCAATAATAACACAATAGACAATAGCACAATATTTGACAAAAAAATGTATGAAGAAATGAATCTTCCATATAAATAGAGGGTGTTAATACATTCTGACAATTAGAAAGTACCCCGAATTTACAACTCCAGAATGAATCCACTCCTCTTGGCGAAAGCATTTCGTATCTTCTGTTTCCCAAAATTGGTTATCTAATAAAGGAATTAGGAAACTAGCATTTAAATCCTATTTTCATTAATATTCCTCAAAAAATTAAATGAAACCATTCTACACTTACCCCAGGTGCAAACAGATGAAGCTCCATAAGATTTGCCAAAGAGTAATCCTCGCTGAAAGCATACACTGCAGACTTGTCGGTTACTCTAACGCCTAATCCCCGCAGGAAGACGTACTTCAAGACTAAAAATTAATAACAAATGAATCATTAATCAGATACTACGGCATGTAACAAATGACTCCATAGTTCTTAAAATATGAAAATGTAATAATATTTTATACTCACATGCCAAATACCAGAATGAGAACAGTTTGTTTCTCTGACTGAGACGA
Organism: Pseudosinella alba; assembly: GCA_034700485.1. NCBI lineage: Eukaryota > Metazoa > Arthropoda > Collembola > Entomobryomorpha > Entomobryidae > Pseudosinella > Pseudosinella alba. Next base: position 29,673 of record JAQIXQ010000135.1, on the reverse strand, counting down.
GTCCAAAGGGTGTCACCAATACCAGTTAAACCATAATCTGTGACAGCAGCCATGTTGCAATCCAGATGTAAATGTTCCAAGGACACCAGCGTTTTGAAAATTACTTGCATGTCAGCATCGTTCAAGGGCCTCTTTCGAATACTGCCTTCGCTGCAATCACCACTGCCATTGCCAGTCATTTCGTCCGTCATGGCGAAATCTTCAATCACCAACTTTGTCAAGCGGTCAAATTTGGAGACGATGCGATTCACATCGAAAGAAGTTAGATTCGAGAGCTGATTAACCACATGTAAGCATTTTACCCCGGCATATCTCCAGGTAGGGTTCTTCAACTGTTCCTCAGTTCCACTTGGTTCAATAATTTCAGAAACTCGACTTCGCTTCTCCTCAGGATTGATTGTGAGCCCAAGTGACGCAAGCTCATCATCATATGTCTCCAAGTTCTTTGCCAGGGTGGTGGAGAGATAAGTACATCCAATCTTAATCCCATTCTTCGACAGACAAACTAATGAGTGCTTAATCCAGTTTTCCATCCCTTCTTCTGGACGCAATCCATTCAGTGCCACTTGTTGAATATGATTATTAAGAGCAAAGAACGGGATTAGCGTTTTCAAAGGATTCTGAAAATAATCCTCTTGGGAAGTTCGAACAGGAACCAGAGGAAGATCAATGCTCAACTTGGACATCATTGGAAAGACGTCCCTGTCGCTGGAATCATAAACAGTTTCCGGATCCGAAGACGTAGCCAATTTCATCTCTTGGGGTTGGAGTGCATCCAGTATTCCTGTTGTAATATAGAAGTTCCATGTGAAGACATCTTCAATAGAAGCATTTGTCACTCTTGCAATCTTGAAGTGGTCTAATGGGAAACGATTTCCACATGACAGCGATAATTCCCTTAGACAACTGCGACTCCTCCTTAAGACTTCGTAACAATCCAGTTTTGCTAAGTGTTCCCATGTGCTTTCATTTTCAATTTCTATCTCGTTCGCAGGGTCCGCCAAAAATTCCAGCATGTCATTTAAAGAGGACTGTATGACGAGGACTTCAAACCGGGTTCCATTCATAACTGCTTCCACTGCCTTGTAAATAAGGTTACATTGCCACGTCATCGGCATCAAAATGAAGAGTGACAACAGGCGATGTGGATGATCCTCATGCATCGAATTCTCGAACCGATCACGAAGCTTATTAAAGTAATCCTTATCGTTGACAGAATTCCGCATATCCTCCATCAAATGAGTACGGAACAGCTGAGTTTCTCTTTTGGCAGGGTCAACCCTTGCTTCGATTCTGATCTCTTCAATTAACCGCAGTTTTTTCAGAATAGAGCAGAGATCTTCAATTGACAAGTCGCAATTTTCAAGGTGCAGACATTTCACGTTCTCGAGCAATGACGGTTGTGGCTGTCGGAGCAGTTCCATTGCAGAGCTGAATGGAGAATTCTTAATGACCAGCTTGCCACTGGTAAACCAGAAACTTTTGAAATTGGCTTGCATGTACTGGGCACTTTCATTGCAGTCGATTATCCAAGTTGACCCCAGCTTGGGCAGCTTAGCAGATCGTGGCGGAACTGGTGGAGGCACTTGATTTGATGAGTTGGCAGCACTTTCGTTCAGCAGGCTGACTTCTTGTTCGTTCCGCTTGGTGACTTCCGGTTCCGAAGCACTGGCTCCATTTCCATTTTTAACACTCCCCACTCCCATAGCCTATTTAACGGACAAAACGTCATTCATTTAGTCTAGTCATTTGATTATATAAAAATTAAAACTGAGAATCAGCTAATTAAGTCACTCACCGTAAGTTCGATCCCATCCGGTTCAGCCTTTTCAACATCAATATCCCCATCCGGCGCATCCGTGCTTTTGCAACATGTCAGAAACCGATTCCTCATCATTTTCGTGAAGGACCAGGTGGAGCCTCCGGAATTAGGTATCTTCTCCTTGGACTTCATGAACCTCCATACTTCGCCAGTTTTCTTTTTAAAAAATTCCCAGAAAATCACGATTTAAAATTAAAACCCAAAAAAGTCACCACAAGAATAAATAATCATACTTTTATAAATTATAATTATGAATTAACTAAATATAAATACCTTCGATTTGAGGATCTTATTCCGAGCGCAAAAATCCTCGATTTTCTTCGCCTTATCTCCACTCCCTCCAACTTCCACAGCCCCATCTTCCTCCCCCTCCTGGATTTCAATGGAACAGGAGTTATAAACGCTGCTCCGCCCCAGGGAAATCTCCTCCATCTCCAGCTCCCTGATGATGTCCGGGTCTGGATCCCCCTCAGGGATGCTGAGGGCCTCGCTCATTGTCATCCTTTTCACTTTGACATCTGCAGCTGCACCACTACCACCTGGACCTGAATTCCCTTCAACTCCAGCCCCAGCTGCTGCAGGTTCCGAAGGTGCCGGTGCCACATCCTCCTGGTCCATTTTGTGTTGGTTGGAGAATTAGAATTAACGATTAACCTCCTTGCGTAGTCTCTGGCCTGGAATTACAAACTGAAAAAACAAAATACAGATTAAATATTAAATTACAATAATTATAATGATAATCATTAATTAGTATCTACCTAATTAAAATTAACGGAAGTATCTTTTAATACCTAAAATTTCCCTTCGTATTTACTAGATCAATTTTTATCAGCTCACAAAAAATTAGGCAATTTGATCAAAACCACAGATTTCATATCGACTGTGATTAAAACTAACTGACGAAAACTCACTAATTCAAATTAAAAGTTAATTGACCAACAATTTACCTAACATCAACCAATAATCAATGTTTATAATTTGCTCACCTGCTCAATCACTCCTCGATACAAATTCTCTGTTCACCTTGGACATGAGTAGATGCAGCCAATCTGCGGCTTTAACTTAAGGTCGAGCTACGCAAGAAATGAATTTGGGACGCCGAAATCAATTCTGGAATGGGATTCGAATTTTTTGTTGCATCCGGCCCGTTTAACGAATGGCATATCATTATTTAACTTTATTAAATAATTAAATATTATTATAATTATAATTATTTATTTTTGACATCTCAAAAATAATCGGCCAACTTTGGACCCCCAAGTAATTGAACCTTCGTTTGGGGAATTTTTAAGTTTTCACTATTGCATGGAATGATAAAATGTAATACAAGTTGGAGGGAGATGTCCATTCAGTCATCATGGGGGCATTGTGGGAGACAGTGAAATAATTAAATTAATGAATAATATTCTGTTAAAAAGAAAGAGTTAATGAAATCTTTATTTTGAAAATATATTTATGGACAAGTTTATGGAGTTTCTGGATGAGTCCGTAAATTTTAAAACTGGAAATCATGAAATCATTACACTATGATTTGTAGAGGTAATTAATTATATTTATATTTTATTTAGCATAAATAGTTAATAAACTAAGAAGGAGTAACTTGTAATCATTTTATTTATTAATTTAATCATTAATCATGAACAAAAATCTCCTCCTTAGTTAAAATTACAGTTACGATTACTGATGTGCACAGACTTGAATACGTTTTAGCCCACTGGGGCCACCATTATGTTTAGATTCAGAATGAACACATTCGTAGGCCGCCGTTGGCGTTGAGTTAAGGTTGAGGTGCTTATCACTGAAAAGACCCTTATCGTAGGAGATGAGCTCATTCACAGGTATTAGCCGACCGTGACCCGGCTTGCTCTTGAAGATGTATTGGATTGCGTCCAGGTCCTTGATTGGAAGTCCTAATTGTCTTTCCTAAAAAATCATAAAAATTATAATCATAGTTGATAATTAGTCACCATTTAGGTAACCGAACCGCTATGTATATATGATTATTTAGTTTAGGAATTCCATATTATTTGTGGGTAACTTACGAATTCTACTCCAACATTAATTTGACTTCCAATAAAGCCCTTCCACTTAACAGTTCCAACTTCGGGATTGCCCTCAAAGTACCAAATTACTTTGTCTCCCAGTCGTAAGTCTGTAATAATTAGCAATACAAATAAGACAAATTAAAATCAAATTAAATTATAGATGAGGGATTTCCAAATTGTGGAAGTGAATCACGTTGCCCCAAACCTCAACCCATTCCTGCTAGACTTTAGTTAGGTGTGGGCAATTTAATAATTCTTTCCGTAAACTGATAGGTATTTAAATTGAAAGCACCTTTTTTATCAATTGGAATGCTTCCGTTATTTACGGACACTTCATCAAATTCATCAAAAGGCTCCAGAAACCGAACTGAGGGTCTCCGTTCCTTGTCTTTTAATGGTGAGTTCTTGGGCCCTTCTCCCTGTACAGAATCCTTAGTTGGTTGAGGAGGCACCAGCGGAATTTCCAACGAATCATCGGAAACTATATCATTTCATGATAAACAAATAAATCAACGTTTACATATTCATAATGCTCTTTAAAATGGATAAGCCGAATCACGAAGCTGCTTACATTGTAGTATTTACTAAGCTATAACAGTATATATCTTAAATACAATGAAGTACACTTTTCAGTGGTAATTACTCATTTAATTTATGTTCTAGTTCTTCGTGTAAAGTTAGCTAAAAGGGAAGTTGTAGGACAACTCATTTGACATGAAAAGATATCCAGATCACTATACACAAGCGAAGCGTAAGATGTTTGTGCTAATTAATGGGTGTTATTAATGATCACAATGAAAGGTAACTTGTCACCTTGAGCATCTTTCGCATCATCCATAATGCCAGAATCAGAATCAGTCTGTGAGGATGACTTTTGCAAAGTAGTAGCAGCATTTTCATTATCATCTTGAATTCCTTCCATTTTAATAGTGTCGATCATAGGCATAGTTGAATTCGCAATGTTGACCATTGTTGTCACTGTCACCACCTCGTTTCTTAGCTTCAACTCCTCATTCTCCAACAAAAGTTCGGCATTCCTTGATCTCAGCTCAGATAACTCTTTGTTCTGCCGCTCAACAACGCTTCCCAGTTCCGCATGCTGATCAATAATTGAATTTAACTCTGTGATCGAACCCCTGAGCAAATTGAAGTCGTTGATGATCTCGGCCCATTGCTGGGATGCATGCAGCCTGCAGAAAATTTAAATTACACGTGTGATCAATCATTGTTGCATTTTTTCCAATCGAGATCCTTAACTTTAATTAAATCTTCAAATCATATCATATTCATATATGATGATAAGTTGATGACACATCTCGCGTGAGATGCTTTATAATCATATTCTTAAATCATAATATTCATAAACATTTCATACTTCTTTGGAGAATCCCTAATTCGCTGCAATCTTGTAGGTGTTTCGGCTCCTTTTATTGGACTCCCATTATTGTTGAGATTCTTGCCCAGATCCCGAACAAGATTTTCGAGTTGTTCCATCATGCACTTCATTTTTTGCTGGAAGGGTGCAGGGAAGACATGCTCGCTGCACCCATTATTCTCCACCGGAAACAATTGGACGAGCTCATAAATATAAATCAATTGCTTGCATGATGGACAGCGCATCCTATACGGGGCGAGGTAATTAAATACAGAACAAAAGACAGTTATGAGCATATTAATAATGTTTAGCATTTCATATCATTTCATGTAGGAAGTACGTCAACTTTTTTTTGCATGACAGATATCAAACATAAAATGAGTGATGATCACATTCTGGCTATGTAAAAGTTTCATTAATTTAAAGTATGAACACAAGTCAAGAACAATACCCTTAAGCAGTACAAAATTTCAAGGACGATGCGATCCCATGAAAAAAAAATGTCACATATAATGCGCCTCTGACTGAGCACTTATAATTGAAAGTTTAACACTAACATATTATTCTTAATTACTGGTACGGAACAAAGGTAAGTATGCAGTTATGCTAATGTTTGCATTAAATTTAACTATTTGCATTTCATTTTATTTCGCATGCGAGTAGGTACATCTACTTCTACTTACTTTGAGTCTGTGGTAAGATTCACACTCTGCGAGAGCCAAACACTCAGACAAGGATAGTGGAACAAGTGACCACATTTTGTGGCAACAATCGAGTTATTTTTTTCCTTCCTCCGACCCCCGGACACATTGTTGGAGGATGATAGTGCTCCTGGTGAGGCATGCTGAGGATGTTGATGATTTGCAAGACCAGTATTTGACAAATACTGAGGGTGCCTTGGGGAACACTCTTCAGTGATCTTGAGAAGGTCACGACAAATCGCACAAATGAAGCTCATTGAATATAGCTGAGATGAAACTGTTACTTCAGGACAATACTAAATACAATATCTGCAGTGGATAAGCATTTGGAGGAAAAGCCTTTGGAGGAATGATGATGAGAGCTTCTTCCTTGTATGTATTTCCTCTTGTAATATTTTTTGCACACTTGACTGGGTAAACTAGGAACAAGAATGCAAAAATTCTTTCATGCTCGTCTCATGGACACTACCACACCACTGCCAATTTGTCACAAAAGCTCGCACTTGTTTCTCCTTGCTTCTTTCAAAGTGTTGGAGTGGAGTTGGAGGAATTGGAGGATGGAGTCAACAAAGTCATTATAAGAAAATTGCATGTGTGGAAATCTAGATATGACTCACTCATGTGACATATAAAGTCGCACACGGTTTCACTTCAAATACTTAAGTGCGTGCCTGAACATTTGCAAGTGCTCAAGTTGAACATGAGCACGTTCCCTCGCTAAGAGGAGACATTATTATGTAAGCCAAAACCAATATTTATTATCGTAAATCATGACATGTGCTACAGTTGGCGTCTTCCGTGGTTTTGCTGGTGATAGAAAGGAATTGAATTGAAGATGTTGTGTTGTCTTTATGATGGGGAATGGACTGAATAGAGAGATGAGATGAGATCTTTAAAACATTTTCAGCTTTTAGCATCTAAGAATAGCTTAATTGATTACACTCCAAATGTCGGGTTCATAGCCAAACTTTTTTATACTTATGAATGGATTGTTCGTGACCTTCAAGACATTTTTGTCTTTAGCTTAAGCTTCCTATCCTAACTTGTAATCAAAGTAATATAGACGTATCTACGTGATGTGGTGACATGACGCATTGCAATTTGCAATTTGAGTTGGATTGGATGTCTCTTTAAGCTCTGTTATTAATATTTTGCCTAATAAAAAGATAACATCCCGATCTTAAGAGCCAACTTGTATAAACAAAAGTTCAATGTTCAAATCATTTCATTTCATATAATTTCATTTCAGATTTTTTCTTCATATGATCTTCCAATAACAAATTCCTGATTAAAAAATCCTATTTACTTTGTGACAGTAAAGGTTATACAAATACATGAGTTCTGATCTGACTGTTTTTGAGCTTAGGACGTCATGTGGATTGGAGTTGGATTAGATTCGATATGGAATGCTCTGCTATATACAAACTGAATATATCACCGTTTCAAAAATTGCTTTTTAACCTGAAAAACGTTAAAAGTTAAAACGAACTGACATGGTCATGCCATGAACGGAGCTATGAAACTAAAAACTAACCTGCCAAATCATTTTAGCTTCTTCACTTATAATGCACATTTTCATGGAGGAAAACTACAAGTGTCTGACAAATAGAAATATTCCCCTGTAGTACTGTTTACTCAACTACTCGCATGTCCCCTCTCTCTCAAGAGAAATCTAGGAAGGAACTGATTCCTATTCCAACTATTACCAGGGACCAGTGAACAGAGTAATGTGCATGCAAACTGACTTGACTAGCGAGTCTATGACAAAGAGAAAAAATGTAGGAAGGGGGAGTAAGTAAAACTGGAACATTCACATGGAGGAGGAGAAAGAGGGGAGAATGATCATCGGAGGAATAATGCAGACAAGTGGAACTGAATCATTCAAGGAAGAGAGATGATGATGAATTGATGATGATCATGATGATATTAACAAAATAACAAGCCAGATCGTATTATTTACTTATTTATATTATTAAATCAAACCCTTTTTATTAACCAAGAGTAATTGGACTCTCCGTCTGGGTCTGACCCAGAATCAGGGGAAGAATGTCTATTATGCTATTATTATTATTACTCCTCTCGGCTCTCACTCTCTCTCTAGACTTTGCACTTATCATTTGGTTTGGTTGGTTAAATAGTCTACTCTGGTTCTGGTGTACTTGGTTTATTTGGTTAACCCTTGCTTTAGGTTTTGTTTGCTTATCAAACGAGCATTGGCTTGGCTTGGCGTTGGCTTGGCCAACGAACGACTCAAGTTTCTAGACATAGTAAAGTTCACCAACAGTATAAGAGCATTAAGAATGCCAATTCTAATAAAAAAACTGAAATATATTTCAACACACACTTTCCTTCTTGCCTATATGCACGGTTAGAAATGGTGGAATTGGGATACATGGTCTTTGGGCCATGGAGTCATGGCTCATTCGTGTCACTGTCATAAAGACTTTCGTCGAAGGCTGAATGCTTTTGAACTTCTATATTACAAACGAAGTATATTGAAAATGTGTACAATGAACCAGAAAAAAATTAATTTGGGCTCCATTGAACAAGCCAACACACATTCTTCTGCTGATTCTTAACTATGGCTGGTTCTTAATCGAATTTTTTTCTCATGTTGAAAGTATCTCTATCTCATATCATATCTCAATATCTACCCCTGGGCATACATGTTCCTATTTAAGTATTATTTTGTTACTGCGCTAACTATTTCGATTAAGGCCTATTTTGACTCTTATTCACTTTCCGTGTTAATTTCACTTTTGTCAAATTAATCAAATGTCTTGTCCAGCGATTAGATCTACAATCCAGACTTACAAAAGTAGCCTTCTTGTCTACTGAGCAACTGAGCCAATATATAATATGCGCTCCATGAAATTCTCATTCACAATCCATATTCCATGGACTCCAGCTAGCTCCATCGTTGGCCATGCCATGTCCCTCTCTTGATGAAAGCCGATGAAGGGACTAGTCACATTATGAATTCGAATGTGACAAAGAGGAATATTATTTATAACTATTACATGAACATGGGGTGGCTCGTTTGTTTGCTTAGTTCTTATACTTGCTTACCCAACACATAATGCAATAATAATATGCCCAGTTAGTTCAGTTACAAATCAGAAATAACACGTTTCCAACTGCTTGCAAAATATATTTGGATTACCGACATCATCAAGACTATCATCAAGAGAGAGAGAGAGAAAGAGTTAAATACCCATACATTCACCGAATTCAATTCATTCACTCTTTTCATAAAATGTAACAAAAGTTACTTTTTCCTCACAGTTCCATTACATTTATATTAGCTATTTCATAAACAGCTAATATGACTACGACACAATGGAATAGACTGGCCCAGATAAGTAATTTCCCCCATTGAGTTCTCCCTGGCTTTCTTTCCCTACACACTTTTCAATCTGTCATGATGTAGTCGTCAAGTTCTGGGAACAATAATGGGAACATTCTTTCCCTCTCTTTCTTATTCTTTCCTAATTTCACAAACAAGTAAAGAACCTATTCAATCACCATCGTCTCAAACTCAGCTCTCTCAGTCTCAACCCAGCAGTCTTTCTTCTTTCTTTCCCGGAAAAGGAATGCCAATTATTCCGGTCGTTATTAATGGCTTGCTTGCTCAGTTAATGGTATGCTTGTGTCTTAATATTAGGTTCCTTGAATGAATGCTTTTGCATAGAATGCAAGATGTACGATGTTATGTAATATGTTATGCTATTTCTTTTCTGAAAAAAAAGTGCAAACATTCCGTCATTCTTTCACATAGGTATATTGTGTGTGCTCCCATTGTACTTTTTTTTCTGTTCCAAGCTTGTTGACATGGAATGAGAGCCCAAGTGCACGAAAAGAATTTGCTCAAGTATGTGAGTGGTTGAAAATTCCGAAAATAAGTAAGCCTATTTCATAAAGTAAAAGTAAAGTTGGTTTTGGCTTGGCTTGACAGACTCTGATTGTGAGTAAGTAAAGTAACATGGAAGAATGGACTCAAGTTGGAAGAATGGAGGAGGGAGGGAACTTGAACCAAGTAGTGGCATGGATATGGTTAGTTGTTTGCTTCCACTTATTTCTGGCAACTTTACATTTTGCCGTTGTTCCCCTTTACTTTAGTTTACTCTACTTTCCCCGGTTTTAATGATACAAATACAATGTAGCCATAATATTTGCATAGACCCCAGTTAGGTATGTATGTGCCTATTTAGGTATTAAATGTAAAGCATAAAAAATTATATTTCCCTCTGCATTGCAGAAACTGGAGCAGAGACCGGACACCGGCTTAAAGGCTCCAGCGGCACACATATGCATATGCACAGAACACAACTTTAATGAATTTATGCTCTTAAGCTATATGTAACTTACGGCTTTACGTTCGGTTCGGTACACTTAACAACTTTGCGAGGGAGTAAATGAATGGAAGTAAAAACCGCATCATGCTGGAAGGAATATGTATGCTGCTGTGATTCATGGTTATAGTTATATTCATAGTCATAGTCGTGGTGTGGTCCTCCGTGTGGCCATTAATGAGGTTCGTACACCAAATCCAGTGATGGCTTCGGTCATGTCATGATGACTGAAAGCGGGGAGTATTTTACCGACCTCGGGCTTCAAATATGCGTGCGGTGCTTTTAGAATCATCATGATATGCTTTTTTCACTTATCGTTATTATAGGTTTCCAGGAAAGTCGAAGTTGGAATAATATTGGGCTTAGAAATTAAATGAAACGGTTTTCATAAAAAAAAGAGTACATAAATTGGCTGCTCTACTTTCTATTTCTAATTCCAGCGTTCGGAAAAATGGTTTACTTTCTCCTACATGGAATCATCCTTTGGCTTTGATGACATTTTTTTTTGGAAATTGCCAGTCTAATTGTTGTCAGAAAAGAAAGGTAAATGTACTACACAGGATATAATGATAAGAACATTTAACGATGAAGCCCAATGACCAAAAGCATGTCTGTACCAGTGCTAATATTTTATCATCCCCGTAAAAAATACTTCCCGATAAAGGAATGGCATGTTCAATAGCGCCCCACCTCCGGTCCATTAACGCAAAATAACAATATATTATTTTCCATAACGCACAGTTTCAATACTTTGGGACAACAATGGGATTACAATAAAGTTATGCAGCAGCTACAACACGAACCAACACCCATAGTCTTTCATGCAGCGTTCTTGCTAAAGCCTAAAACGAGCTATATTGGTATTTTTCATGTCACATTCCGATTTTTCATACCTAAATTATATTATTCTGCATTTTTGCATGTTTCCCTACTTATTTTTATGCGACACACACACGTGGAAATGGCACTTAATGCGATATGCTTCCACCCAACTTACCTGCGACAAAATTATGTAGGTAAAAGCGGGTGGTAAAAGTATGCCATCAAAAGGTAAATTGGATGATAGGGAAAGGGAAGCAAATACCGCTACTGCATTTGTCATCCTGCTAACACCATAACTGTTCCAATTCCGATATGATCACTTATACTTTTTTCCCCGACAGGTTTTTTATTTCCTCCCAGTTCCAGCCAGTAGTACTGCGGCACATGACTCGATTTGACATGACTTGAGTATCCTCAGGGGAGTCATACTACTCATGGTCGTCTGCAGCAAATTCTTTTATGACAAAAGTTAGTTTGTCAGCGTCAAGTAGTAGAAGGTGTTAGAGTAAGTGACTCACTTAAAGTGAGTATACCTATGTGCATGTTGCACCTATTGTTTTTATGGCCCTACCTTTAATTATGTTAGCGATCAGTGCATCAGCTAAAATTCTTATCTATCCGTCCAGTCCCGATAAGGCAGTCGAATCTCAAATTGAAGACTTCACTGCATCGAATCGAATGTAATAAAATCTGAAATCCATTGAACACCCAAACATAAGAGTGAGAGGTTTAAGGAGGGGCTAATTTGCATGCATTCCTCGTTGCAACCCTTGCGAATTTTAATCGTCACTTTCATAGTGTGGCTTATTCAATCTATTGATTGGCCCATTTATCATATCAAGACTATGACTGAATTCAAAAGATTGTTCATGAGGAACACACCTATATTATATTACAAAATTATGAAAGCAATTCATCCATCCACCGGTTTGGGGACTGTGGGGAGGTAGATATCATCATCGAACCAATATTGGATGGTGGAATGCTAACAACGGCTGCAGATGTCATATAAATTTTTAGTACTCCATTCAACATTTACATCTCGTATACCACGCTGCGGTCTCATTATTAATGCATATTTCTTTAACAATTGCTCCCCCGGGTGGGATTAATGTACCTTACAAATACTACCGGTGGTGGTCTATCTCTCTGAATCAAAAATTAAACATGCCAGTTTTCATATTTACACGGAAGAGCTTTTCAGTCTCGACGAGCTGCTTCACTCGTCCATTTTATCTTCATGTCAAAAAGCACTTTAACTTACTTGAAGTTGAACTAGGTATTATGCAGTATGTCTGACATTAAAAATATGCCACAAGAGTTGTAATGCAAATAAACAGGTATATGCAACATAAAGCAAGAGTTGCAGTTGCAGTCGAGAATAATCGAGATTGATATTTTGAATGTTTTGGGAATTAAAATGAAAGTACCGGAAAGGTACAGGAAACCACTTTGCCAAGTAAAATACTTTCATTCTCCTAAAATGTCAACCAGAAAGATTCATGACTGGATTCCTATGTAGTTTCGAATGTTTCGATGATGTTCCAATTTCAAGCAAAATTGGCAAAAAGTTAAAATAGGTACATATCATGTCAACTGGAAATAGAAAGGATAGATAAGTTGCTGCGATATCTGCCAGAAAAATAATGAACCGCTATATCTGTATTTAAAATTTAAAATTACGATGGGGCTGCAAGGAATGACTTTTATTGTTAAAGCAATAAAGTAGTAATGTTCCTTGTAAGGCTTAATATAATTAGTCAAGAAAAGTAACGCTTATGGGATTGGGGTTTGCCCCAACTACGGTATAACTTTAAGTTTGAGTATGAGGTAAGCCCTTCAACTCATCGTCAGATAAACAATAAGCCCATTCAGTAACATGACAAATTGGTTGTTACCAATTTATATGCCTGGTTATTTTTGAAATATGGCTCGAAGTTGACAACTAATGATCAGTTTGCTTTGTTCAGCTTTAGTAATACAAATAAAGTTGCAGCAAATCATCCATGACAAATTGATTTGTTCAATGATGTGCCTACATTAGACAAACAAAGGCTCGTAATAATTTAGATTCTGACACCGACAAAGGGGAATCGTTTTTCATTAACTATCATTATGCACAGTACCATTACCTATATTATGCAGTACCCCGTCAGTATTAGGCTATGTATGCTTGTAGAATTTTAAAAAATATTCATAACCTGATCTAATTTGTAGTCCAATCAAAGTTAGATTACTTTGGACATTTACGGCTAACCATCAGTTAGCAAAGTAAATCAAATTGGATTCATGCACGCACTCTTTAATTCTACAGTCATTTATAACTGCCTACTTATATATATAGCCCCTCAATTTCGTTATTAATATTAAATTATGTATTACTAACAACTCGTGAGTGAATTAACCTTGCATTCACTGATAAAAGTTGATATTTGCTTGAGGGGCATGGGCAGTGTCATACATGGCATAGGTGACGGATTTTGGCAAAGGGCCTGCAAAATTGCAAATGGAACATTCATATTCATTATAGCCCCTTCAATTATAATTATTATAAAATGCAAAAAGATTGAATAATGTGAATATTGACTTTGATTGAATATGTAACTTGACCAATAGGTTAGAGTAGTTTTTGTTGTTCATGTCATTGCACTTTATTTTACTGATTGAGGATGAGATCAGAGGGGAGACGTCTGAGCGTGCTAGAAAACATGCTAAATAATCAATAACATAACTCTCAACTTAGCACTTGCTGATTAAAGTGCAAATATGTAGTTACTTGTCAAAATCATATAATTTACTTTAGACTGCTCTTTAAATTATGAATTGGCGAGGACACATTTTAAAGCGAATTCCTTTACTAATACCTAAGTAATGCAAGTAGGTAAGTGATATTAATCGTAATTGCTTGCTATTTATTATGATTACGATACGATGTATAATACTCATTCTTCACTTTTCCTATTGTCCAATTTTCTTTTATATTAAAATTAACTTAAATTGAGTCCACTCAGGAATATATTCTAATTTAATTAAAATGGAGTAGGTGAAGAAGTATGAGTATTGTAAGCTTGCATACGTGTTAGAGCATTTTAATTAACGGTGAATTTATGATTTTTATAACTATTGTCATTGCCCTTGAGATGCTTTCAGCAAAGTTGTACAACCGGATTGGAAAATGGGAATTCATTTTGCCGACTAATGCCTCTAGCAATTAACGTCGGCACATGGAAGATCTCATCTGATAATTATTGTAATTGCAATTAAAACTATATTCGCATCTTGTTATAAATTATAAATATATTTTTGATCTGGGCTGATTCATCCACAATCCATATTACACGAATTGTTCATTTGCTGATTGCCGACAATGCCAACTTCCAAAGTCTGTGATTTTGATTACTCCCCAAAAGTCCCAAATGCTGTACAGTACAGTATAAGTCCCTCTAAGATTTCAAGGTCCTAAGGAACTTCTCAGAATTTATGATGGTGATAAATGTTTAATTACCTCCTAAAATGAAATAAATGAAATTTTTCAATTTATTGACAGTATAAATCACTTTTCTCAAGTAAGTAGCACACGAAGCCTTAAAAATGGCAAACACAACATAACAGTTTGTTTGCCATCATAACCATAATAAGTATGCTTTGTCATTGAGCTTTTAAGGACCATCAACAAAAAGTAGCCAAATATTGTTATCAGTTAGTCATTGTATTGGCACTATTGACGGTTATGAATATTCATTTTTATTCCCCACGAACGTCGTAACCCATTTGACGTCGTGTCGGGTTCTAGAATAAGCGGATCAAATTACAAAGAAATTGTAATCTAATCCAATGAACGACATCCTCAGCATTTTTCATTTTGTTTAAAGTTATAACTTGCCAAAAAGCCATCGTTAAAATATCATAAAAAGTGAGCAAATATTGGTTCCCAGACGGAGGACTTGACTAGAATAATAATCATAAAAAAGCTGAAACCTAATAAAGTCTGAAATTCGCCATTTGACCATATTATCATTTCCAAATTCATACAAAGATGTTATCATGCAATGGTCATCTTGTTGAATGGAACAGACTTGGCTGGTGGCGGCATGGCGGTAGACTGGTTTGGTATGATATGATGAAGGGAAGTTTACCTCCAAAAAAATTTCCTTGTACAGTTAAGTAAGATCGTTAAGCAAATAATGTACATATTTGCAACTTTTATTATCTATATGATTATTAAACGAGTTGATTCCCTCATTAAATGTCCGTGTCCGTTGGAAAATTAAATTTTTCTCTATAGGGCTTGGGATGGGATTCTTAAATACATTAACTAAAAAGTAGCCAAATATCTTTCAAGACATTTGCATTCATTCTCACGTCGCTCGCGACCATCATCCTCACGATTACATTTCGCTTCATTAATTTTACTTAGACAGTCTTGAACTGAAATATGAATAGGTCTTATTTCATCCTGGCAAAAATCCTATAATTTTTTGGACATAAGTATGTACTTATATCTAACTGTATATTCAAATATTATGCATAGCTCATCGTCATCCTCAGGATGATCATTATCATGACTATGATCAGGCAGGCGTTATCCACTTTATCCACAAGAAAATATTTTTGGACAAAGGTAAAGAATTTTCTTTGTCATTTCAACTTCATCCCTTTCCCATTATTTGCTTTGTTGACTGGCGTCCTATGAGCCAAGTAATGTATGACTAAAAGGGAGGCCTGACGTGGAGTGTAAATTGTTTCCCATTATTACGTTTTTGAACCCTTCCGAAGAACACAAATGTAATTAAGTGGCTGTGGCACAATTGGCGAGATTTTCGGCGACCGTGATGGAGTGGAAGACGTCGTTATACAGTAGAAGAATATTATTATTACAACGTATTGTAAATATTGTAAACTAGTAATATGGGCTCCTCCACAAAGGCCACGTGAATTCAGATATGAGTAATATCCTTCTATAGCCATGTGCTATATGATTTACCTGAATTGTTGAGCTGCCTATTACATCGTGTGAAAAATTATGATGATGGACATGAAAAAACAAAAATGGCATATTCCACCCCGCACCATATTATTCTTTCGAGCAGTTAGTTGCGCACCCTTTGAATACAGATATTACAGGGATTCTTGATCATGATGATAGATAACAATGATAAGTAGTAGGTTCTTGTTACAAAGGGGCGCAGGCATATAGTTAGACATTCATATTTTTCATATCATTTTGAAGTTCTAGTACGGCACCTTCTCAAACGGCCCAAGCAAACAAACGTTCAACTCAAAACCAGCCATATTAACATAACGTGTGTTGATTCATGACGCACTGACTGGTATGACAAGTACCCACCTCCATTCTTTTTTGGAAAAATTATCATCTTCTTGGTAGAGTCGTTTGGCTTTTGGTGTCGTCACTATCAGATCAAGGTGCTACTACCTCCAAAGAAGTGGCAGTGATACCTATTTGATAATTAGAATATAAGCAGAATATAAGTTCTAGTGCTATATAATCATGTAAGAATCATAGAAAATCCAACAAAGGATGAGGTTGAGTTGATGTTGATATGATATGAATTGATGAGACACTTTTTTGTATCATATCATACCATACAAGTAGCTTATATTAATATAGCACCAGGAACAGACAAAAGAACGGAGGAATTTAATTTAATGCGTAATTGTAGGAAAAGATAAGAACCTTGTCTTGCAGAGATATTTCTATATACCCATTTGGATGATTTTTGGCTGCTCAATTAGGGGTTTACTGTGGGAGTTCTGGCCAGGCTATATGTCATTGTGCAAGAAGTGACGAAAGTGAGCAGTACACTGCTCCTCTTGTGGACATTGACGAGTTGTTTAGGAGCTAAGTTGAGCTAATACGAGGAGACGCCAAGCCATAATCATTCGATTTGGTTCAACATTCTCATAAAACATTTAGTTTGTTTGTTCTCAAGAGGGAGTTTAGCAGACTATTACGTTATGCCTACAATGAGCAACGTGAGTATTTATATGTACATATTAAATTGTTTCTAATTGTATCTAATTGCATTGTTGTAAAATTATGAATAATTAATTTTTGGAAATATTTATACTTTATACAGTACACGAGTTTTGCGGTGATACTCTGCTTATCCATAGCAGTGATAACCGCAGAGCCGCCAGTTTCTTCAAATCGGGATAGCAAGCCCATCGTTAGCCAGCGCCTCCTGAACAGGGTCGCAGACATCATTGCCAATGGCGGAGATGGCTCATCATCTCGTGGGAGTGACGGAGGTCAGGAGAATGAAGGAGCATCCATAGTTGACCAAGGGCTTCTGGACCGGATTGCTCGAATAATTAGCCAGAATGATGGCCAACTCTCATGGTCTCAGAAATCCCATGGTGGAGTGGGTGACCCCAATGGGGAGGAGCTAGCTCTATCAACAAACAACTTTGATTCCGGAATATCCTACGGAGTCCCACCAGTGGAGGCCCCGGCAGGGGCCAAGGAATTGGCTGGAACACTGTTCGAACTCTCTCCACCGGAAGCTGTTCCAAGGATTGCGTCATTTGATTTCACAGATGATGATGAAGGATTTTCGCAAAGGGATTCATATGCGGACAATGGGAATCTGTACAGGGGGAACGGGAAGCTCCAGTTGGAAGAGCCACAGACTGCTCAAAGAATAGCCTCTTTTGATATCGAGGGTGAACAGCCCCCTCCTCAATATGCACCCCCTCAGGGGAGAAATGCACTAGCTGGAGGGTACTCGACCTTAAGGGCAAGGTCATCGTGATCGCCAGTATATTGTGATGATAAACGAGAACTTTAAAAATCCTGTTACGCTAATTGAGTTGTAGTTAATTGAGCCATTTTAAAAGACTTTTACTTAGGCAGTGGTAGGGTAAGGCTACGAGCTACCTAACTGATAGTTGCCCGTTCTCCAGTAAAATAAATTTCTTTCTCCAGAGTCACTCCCAGAGTATACTAGAAAGCAAATAGACTCCCATCTATACATTTTAGTGATTGACTGTGTGTATGGATGAGTAATATTGTTACTGATGTTGTGCAAACAAATTGTGGTCGGAACATGAAAGCCAATTGCTGTTAAATTTGATAGAGTGAAAATTGCCCAACCATGTTATAACTTTAATCAGCATTCAATAAGAAACCGAAACCGGCCGACGGTGGCATGTAGTTCAATGTTCAATGAGAGAATGCCTATATATCCTGTATGCCTATATTCATTTGAAACATCTTCCAGTAGTTTTGCCGGAACCAGTACAATCAAAATCATTTAGAAAATCTAATTTAATCTACTATGAAAAATCTCTTGTGCCTGACTGAAGTGAATGAAATGCTAGTACATAGCTGAAATGATAAAATAATAATAAACATACTTAATTACATAGTCCAATATGAGTTATGAATTTAGAGCTCAATTATTGACAATTTCAAAATTATTGTCTTGCGATTTCAATTCCATATCATAGGATGGATCATAGCAAGGCTAAAATCATACCAAACGCATTTCATTTTCATATACCAAAAACTCTTTTTGGCCTTTGTTCGCTTTCCCATTCCATGCATTGAGCTATTGAGCATCTCCCACATTCATCCAGATTCTAAGAGACTAAAACTGCGCGAACCAGCTTTACCGAAAACCAACCAACCAAGCCATGTGTATGCGGATACTAAAACAGGTGATGTAACATTGTAAGTAAGCTGTCATGCTAGAATAGGAATCTCTACCAAACTTTTCCCCGGAACTCATTTTTACGTGCTTTCACTTTTCACGTGAATTTTAATTTTACCTTGCACCTTCCTTGTATAAATGCAATTAGTTAACTTTAGCAAAATATCACTCCTCCAGGAAAAGTTGTTCAATTAGTAAAATGTGGAGAAAGGCATTCGGGAATGTGGTCATATTAAAACGAGAGCTACATCCAAATCCAAATCAAATTTCAATTTTCCTCACAAGAAGAGAAAGTGTCCTTCCGGGAGCATATCGGTTTTACTCCCAATCAGTGTCGTCTTATCTTCCCTCGTCAACAAGCATTATTCATCACAACAAGGGAAAGTTCACTGGGGAAAATGTGAGCCGCTGGGACGGGAGGAGTCGCATTGTTTGGCATCCGGTTCCGGTCCGGGATTTTGATATTGGAAATCGATACTTTCACATTGATCAAACAACCAGGCTTTATGTCTCTTCCTTGGATAGGGGCACTGGTGGAACGGAACAATTAGAGCCAGCAAATCTTAGGTAAGATAAGGATAATGATAATGCAGGGAAATAAATTGGGTGCAGTATTTCCCGGTTAATGGTAAATGTTACAGCGTTATCGTGGTTTGTTAGGAGCTAATTGGGTTGCTTTGCTGCATTGCAGTTGAAAAGCTCTTGATTGTTCTGTTTGGGCGTATTGAGGGCTATGTGACAATATTGATTAAGCTTAAGTAACTAACTAACACTGGCTATTCTTTAATTGTTTTAAATCCAACAGTAAAAACGAGTACGAGGACATAGCAGAGGAGACGCTGGAGTCATTAACGGGCTATTTCGATGAAATTCTGGAGCGAGCTACTATAGAGGATGCTGACGTTTCTTATGGAGTAAGATTTGACCCTGGGAAGACCTAATTTAAAAAATAATTCAAAATGAAATAATTTAATTATGAGCAATTACTGATTTATGGGATGATTTTTATTTTAATTGTTATAGAGCGGGGTCCTAACAATTAAGCTGGGCCCGAACGGAACCTACGTGATCAACAAGCAAACCCCGAACAAGCAAGTTTGGTTATCTAGTCCCACCAGTGGTCCGAAACGTTACGATTTCATTCAGAAGACTTGGATCTATAAGCATGATGGAAGGTCAATGTACAAGTTACTTACTGAGGAAATATCCGGGATTTTAGGAGATTCCAAAATAGACTTTGAGCAACATTGTGCGTATGGGAGGAGAGCCAAATAGACAAAATTAAAATTGGAAGGGAGAGAATTAGGTAGAGTACAATATATAGGAAATAGGTATATAGATAATAGATATAGACTAGAGGTACCTGCAACAATCACTTTGTTAATTTTTACAACTGTTCTCAAATTATGCATGCATAAGTTAATTAGACATATTATGGCAATTTTAGTTTGAGTAATTGAATCTTCTTAGGTAGCCGTACCTTTCTACCTACCTATCTTCCACCTGTATTACTATTACTATTTAGCGAATGATATATTGATCAGCGCCTGAAATAAAAAGACAGATCCTTAAAACAATTTTTTACTAGGGTAAATTTCTTCTACACCCCATCGCCATCATGTTAGGGTCAAAGATTAGTGATTTGATGCTCGCGGAGAAGAATGTGGTGGACTTTGTTGATAAAAATTTATTGCAAGAGAGGGATAGGTTGAAGCAGGATGAATTAGAAACTGAATTCGTTTGCCAGCATCTTGTCGGTGGGATATTAGATTATCCAGTAATGGTTTCCCACGATTTTTGCGACATCACCACTGCTTGGGATGTGTATGTTGAATCTTTCACAAAAACAACAGCGGCAATATTGCCCAAAAGACATGGTTTCGGGATTTATCCCAAGCCTGCCGAGAAAAATTACAGATTAGGGAAAATGCCATTTCGTGGGGATGAATTGACCATAAAGCAATTCATGAACGCAATCGTTTTGTGCTGCCCCAAAATTAAAAGTCATATAATAGAGTGCACGGAGGAATGTACTTCTTCAGGAAGACTGGAAAACATTTACGTAATCATCAGCAATATTGTCCTCATTCGCAATTACATTTGGATATTTCTTGAATTGTTTGAGTATGAAAACAAGTAAGATGATCGATATATGATTTTTTTTAATGAGTTAAAAAATCGATTTTGAATTGCAAACTTTTATTGAGCTCGATTTTTATTTACAGGGCGAAACTGAAAGAAGAGTACAAAAATTTCTGTGAGTTGGTAGAAGTAATTTCGGAACAGCTTCTCCAGTTTCAAGCCAATTTACTAACCACCTTTATTCTGCACGATGAGCAGTCTCAAAATTGGGGATCCCACCAACCTTACTATGAAGGCGAGCGAGGCTCTCCTACAATTCAGATGTGGGCATATTTTCTAAAATGTAAAATGAAACATATCATATCTGATTTAGTGTATAATCTGATTTCTTAATGATTATTAATTGTATAGGTAGAATTAGTATTAACCTAATTCGTTAATTCTATAATTATCTAGCATTTCAAAGAGACATGTGGCTGAAGATGCCTCCCCAACTATCGCAACGAATTTTTGCCATTATTATCAACGACTCATTAGCTATTTTAGCAAGCAGATATGGCAAGGTAAACTGAATTAGAACAAATTGCAAATCTGTTATATATGCGTCATGAACGTTTTCTACAATTACTCACACTGTAACTTGTTAAAATACAGATTAAACCTACCGAAGCATGTAACCCCCAGTTTGTCTGTGACATTGTCAACATCCTTGGGACAGTCGAAGAGTTACTATACTACGTTTGCACTGATGTGGCTTCTGTGTGCGGACAAGTGGATCCATCTACTTCAAAAGTACTGTTTTCAATCCACTTGAAATGTCATTGTTTAGCTGCATCGCTACTTGTCGTGGGATGTCCTTTGGAAATTTTGTACAAAGTATGTATTTTTCTATCTCAGTTGTCTAATTAAATTTGTATCCGCATATCATAGTAAATTTTAATGTGTAGCAGTTAACAGTTATCGATTATGTGTAGTCTTTTAGGCGTGGCCTATCCACATGCTGTTTGTTAGAAACGAAAAAGAAGGATTTATCCCAGTTGACTGACGTTGCGTGGATGTCTGTATTATCCTTCCTCTGTCCCAACTTCTATCCCACGAGCCTTGAGTACAATGACTGGCAACTGCTTTTACATATAAAATTATTGCGTGCACAACCGGCGGTGAATTGGACTCTGGTTTATAAGGTATTTTGATAGCAATGTTTAAGTTTTAACAACTGAACTTATGTGCATGATAATACTTTGCAGACAACGTTCATAATTTATGCATGAGCTCCGACTCAACTACACGCACTCTAATGTGAATATGTACATATTTTAAATGCTCACTAGACTCTGACGATGAACAACTGCAAAATTGCAAAGTTCATATTATCCCTATTTCCGACGGTCCTGGCTCCAGCCAATGACTTTCTGTTGGAAGGGAAAGCATTTCAAAGGTGTAAGCATGCAGCCTGTATGGAAGCCGACTGTCACGGACTCCCCAAATCGATTGCCAATCACTTAGCAGCATCCTGCACGCTATATATCATTGCTCACGCAACGTCCAAAGACAATATGGTTGATATCTACCGGCACATCTTCCCCCAAATTAAGGATTGGAGCGTTATGGAGAAAACTCAGATATGGAATTGTAGTGGTCGGCCTGTTTGGTTCCAGTCCCTGGTCGACGTAATCCTCCCAATTTTAAAAACTTGCGTGCAGTCATTATGCTTAAGTATCTCAGAGTGGCTGGTCGAGCATGAGAAAACAAAGGTTAATGATTTATCCAAGGAGGAGAAAGTGAATGAAGTAAAAGACAACAGCAGCAGCAAGAACCCAAAGCAGAAAAAGAATTTGACTAAACCTAATCCATCTTCCTCAACCTTGTCAAAAGATTATGATACAACTCAATGGATTATCGAGTTACTTAATACTCTAACTGAAATGCTCTCCGTGATTCCTAGAGGATTTTTCCTGGTCTGCGAAGAAATGGATGATTTAATCCCAAGGAAATATCTTCCGGTTCGGAATAATGTCCCAGTTCACTTTTTAGTTACTGGCCTGTACATGCTCCTTCAAATTGGTTCTGGCATAGCAGGCTCTATTCTTCCCCCTGAAGAAGTAAAAGTAAAACCAACCAATGAAGTCCCTAAAAAGTCTGCTAAAACTGCTAATAACACTGGCGAGAAAAGCAATCAACCTAAAAATCCCGGCAGTGCCAGTGTACTTGAGCCTTATCTTTTTTCTCTTGCCGAAAGGCTGTGTCATTTGGATGATCCGATTTTTGATCAGGCAATTCACAGACTTGTTTCGCAAATCGAGTCAATGTAAGATTTCAATATGTAATAAACAAGATCATTTAAAATTTCCTTTGGAGTTGGAAGACCTTTTTAAACGCTAAACTATTTTTAATTACTTTCCAGGATGAAGCAAACCAAGGTAGAAGCAGAAAGTAAAATCGCACACCAGCAGTATGAATATGCCTTGGAATCAGAAATGTCAACTTTGAAGACTGACTTCCTGCTAGAGGAAGTTGAAGGGCAGTTGAGTCTTCGATTGGTATATTGGTTTCTGGTAACACACGGGGACGTGGTTGAAGACTCAATCACTGGGGAAATTGGAGCAGAGGGCGAAGAAATTTCTACAACAATGAACGGAGATCCAAGTAAAGGGTTTACAAAGGCTGCTAATGTCGTAACAGTGATGAATCGAGCAACCACCAGTATGCAGCCGAATGCTGGGACAGGGACTGGGGACACTTCAAAGCGAAATGATACTGCGAAAAGCGTTACTCTTGAGAGAAAGACCCGAATATTAAAAATTGCTCCGCGGATACGTACATCCCTTAAAAATCTAAATATCATTCATGATTTCCATTATATAAATCGATATCGGACTTTCGATGAGGTAATCGTTTGCTATTTATGCTATATTGTTTTCATTGCAAAAGACTTAATTTTACTAACATCATTTATAATATTTATAATTGACAGATAATATGGAACACCGGGAATTTAGACTGGGTTCAAACAGTCAGACACTGTCGAATGGGACTTAAGAAGAACGTAGTCGCGAAATTATTGGAGAGAAGGTGGGAAGTCCAACCGGAACTCTTTTTGGGGATCACCAGTGGCGCAGACATAAAAGATGAGAAGATGCGGCACTTGTATAAAATGGTGAATGAAATTAAAGCTCTAATCATGGCATAAAAATAAAATCTCTGCATACATCAATCTCTAGTCAGTTATGAATGATCAAGTAGAATTCGTTTGAAATCATTGTTCCAAGTAAGTTTACATTTTATAAGTTATTAATAAACTGAATCATTGTTGATGTTGATAATGTTGTCTACTAATATGAAAATGAAATTAATAAGTAAATTGTGACATTCGTATTTACTCGAACTATCCTTTAAAGAATCCTTCCTGTTTTCTGTCATTCCAGGAACATCTCATAACAAAAAATAACTTTACATGAATAATTCATTGAGGCATTTCTAATAAGTTGGCAAATGATACAATTTCCAAGAACATTCATATTTACATGGCGCATATACATGTCCTATTCAATTTTATTATTTTGATGCCGGTCGTGTGGTGACTATTGACACAACAATCTCGAGCATAACATTCCTTTCCTTCGCATCGGTTAAAGTTTGGCACTTGGTTCATCTTGACAAGTCTCTCTGATTGAGATCGAATGTAAAAAGATTTTGCAAATAAAACATGTCCGCAGTCCGCATGGAAAAGTGTTGACCAGCTTAACTGGAGGATGAATAGGTTGACAAGAGGTTATCATCAAATTTCGAGAAAACACTGGGCCCCCACATGCTGTCGTTTCATGGTTACTTTCCATAACTTTCTGTGGATTACGGATTTTGTAAATTAGCTTAGGAGTGAGTAATGATATGCCAATTCAGAATTGGGATTTTGGAACATATTATAATATAATGCCTAAATAACGAAGATTCCAATGTTAAATAAAAGTCATAGTCAACCTGAATTAGATATGGCATTTTTTCAAAGCATTTGAGCGAGAGCTGTCAGTCAAGATGGGAATCTCCACCACCGCACCAGCAGCAGCGTGAATAGTAAATGGGATTTCACTTTGATTATCTAGGATTTGACTAGAAACGAATTTTCGAGATAAAAATGGCATAAATGTGATATATCTGAAATTAAACGTGATATGATTA
Organism: Pseudosinella alba; assembly: GCA_034700485.1. Lineage (NCBI taxonomy): Eukaryota > Metazoa > Arthropoda > Collembola > Entomobryomorpha > Entomobryidae > Pseudosinella > Pseudosinella alba. The sequence goes on along the minus strand of JAQIXQ010000135.1, from coordinate 4,625 downwards.
ATTGTGAGAGCAGATTTTACTGGAAAGTGAACATGATTGAAAATGAATGCGCATTGGAAAGACCTTCATAATTTGAATTTGACACGATAAACTAATGTAAACTGCAGTCATGTCACTCTTTTAACCTCTAAATGTGTATGTATTTATGTCAACCTAAATGTGGAGGTAGGGAAATGGGTCATTCTCATCTCATCCAAGTATAATGCATAGTTTTGTTTGTTCTTTATCAAGTACCATTCTTTTTTAAATTTATTTTTCCTTTTGGACAAGAGAAGACCGAACTTAATAGTATGGACATATATCGTTCTTGACTTGTTGGAGCAGTGCAAAAATCTTTTACTAATAGTTTTAGTTTAAGCTGAACATTTCTACATTTCCGTTTCCAAAAACCACAAAGCCATAAAGTGAAGATGAAATATGGACTATGACTAAAATCTAGTTCTATCTTTTTATTTATATTTATAATCCATTTAGATTACATACATAAACATAATTTCACTGTGCACAGGGAATACATGATATTACATGTAAGATAATTTAGATCAAATATAAACTTTTCAATTTCATGCTGGAGCGAATTGAATGCACAATTGCCACAATTACACAATTCGTAGGCACCTAAAAATGAAAAGCTCAAGCATATGCATACGGCGATAACGATATTGCGAAAGTGAAGAGTCAAGCGTCATCGGTCCATCCTAATCATCATCCATCTCTATTTTACTGATGGAATTTTGTTAGGGGATTTTCCCTTCCGATATAATGCTGTGCATTATATTTAATGTCATTACTTCCCACTTCATGCAAAGTGAAACTTGGAAATGGACTTGCGTTATCCTAACGAAAAGTGATCCATGACGCTCTCCCCAAGTGCAGAAAATGGGAATTATTTACGTTCGTTCATTTATCGTTTTCGGAGATGATAATCATATCATCATGAATGTATTTAGACCAGGAAGGCAATTTGCCGCACTGAAGGAATGATATAATTGACATAATATTTCACGTGTAGCCAAGATTATTGCTAATTTGAGGAAAAAAGTGGGCTATGCATAGCATATAAATAAATACATATATATGGTCCATTCATGATAAAAATGGAATGAAATAGAATGAAGCAGAATAAAAATATTAGTTTAACATGGGCTGCCACTGCACTCTGCACGATTCATTTTTAAAAATTAAAATCGCATTTGGGACAATTTGGTCAATTGAATGAAATTTTTCTTTACTAATATTTTTTCATATAAAAATCTGTTTTTATTATCACAACCAAGTTTACGGTCAAGGATGAATTTCCGAAAGTAACAATAAGTTCATCCATATATATGCAATACATTTTATTTTATATTTTTATGCAATTACCTATCTAACTAATCTAACTGCAAGTGACTTGCTCAAATGACTACCAATAAATCACAATAAAAGTGAGATTCAGCATGATCGTAATGATGATGTATGACATTTAATAAAATTAAAGTTAGGTACCTTCATGTTCTTATCCATTCATAGGGTTGACATTTACAGAGTAAAAATGCTGATCTTGTGAAAAGGGGAAAACATATTCGAAGAGTAAGCTTTATAAAACTCAAGCCCTCTCTGATTTGATTAAATCGCGTTGTCATTCATTCAACTACATAATATGGAAAAGTAAAAGCGAGGCTAATCCGTGTAATAAACCTGTGAATCCTTTTTATAGGCAAATTGCCACTTAAATTGTCAAAGTCAATAGTTTCACTGCAGTTTTGAGGAGTCGCGGACGGATAAATAAAACTTTCATAATTTGAAATTTACATAAAAACTTGAGAGTTGAAATGTCATGTTTTGGTTTTGGCTACTTAACCCAGGGTTTAGTTTAGTCATTGTTGAAACAAGTTACTGTTAATGTTAATAATAGACATTGCTTGAGAGAAGAGAGGACTATCTGACTCTGATTCAAGCAGTGACAAAAGTAGTTAGCCCCATTTATATTTAGCAATGTCACACTTCCCCTCATTTCTAATCCTGTTCACCAAAACATGATTCGCGATATGGCAGTGGTATAATCCTCCTGAAGTTTATGAAATCCATCCCCATCTTATCTTGATTTGATAATCAATTTTGAAATTCATAAAACTAAAATATGGTTACGATACGATAAGACAGGGCTCTTCTACAACCACGACATCATCGACATCATCAATAATCATTATTCTACTCACATTTTAGACCATCATCATTGCATTTGAAAGTAGTAATGAAATAAGCATATTAATATTTTTGCAGTGAAGCCTTTTGTTGCAGTTACGTATTAGTCGGTCTGCAAATAAACTTGTATATTCTTCGTTAAATACAAATACCTAATTTTAATCGATTTGGTTCTTTCAAACTTTTTTTAAAGAAAAAAAATGCATTATTCTGGCTCTGGGTTGCATCTTTAAACTTACATGAAATGATTGTCTGAAGTCTGAACTGAACAAAGGACCTTCTTACCACAGGATATTTTCCTACATGCATCCTGCCATATCCTGCATTGTATTGAGGCATAGCCTACTCTATTACTACGTAGTAATAGAGTAGGCTATGATTGAGGTGACATTTTAGTACAAAAAATTGTAGCTGATAGCTGAACCTGTGCCTGTCTGTATGTTCAATCCGCTTTTATGTCAACGGTAAACATGCAGATTTATTATTAGTGACATCAATAAAACGAGACGTGCTGTCCAACTATTTGCTTAAAGTTTAAATTCAATTTGAGATTTGGGAAGACCAGGTTTAGATTTGAATATACAAAGTTATATGGGCATACGCCTCTTAACACGTCAACATTTAGTTTCATACATATACACATTTTGACAGTAAGCTAAATAGAGAAGATAAGGATAAATCTATAAAAGTCATATTATATTGAATGCATACCTGTATAGCTATGACATGGGATTTCATTTCATGAAACACGGATAACATCTCGATGTGATAAAAAGGATTAGACTCAAAAGGACATGTAAATGAATTGTGAAGTTCAAAAACGGTTTTTCCATTTCATTGATTCATTATTTATTCGCGATATTCGCACCCTTCAAAGGCATAAAATTCTTCAGGACACCAGCACCACACAGCATCATCCCTTTTAATAGCAACATGACAAGAGGTGACAATTTTGGCAAAAAATAATCATATCATAAATATGCTAACTCTTAACTTGGCCCATATGCCGAATCTTTGACCTAGGCTGACAACATTTAAGAAGGTGACGGGCAAAACTGTTATGTTCAGACTTTAATACCTATTTAGTAACCTAACTGTTCAAATCAAACTCGTCGTCATCCAGCTCATTTCAAGTATTCAAAGTGGATATATATAGGTATGCGCATTATTACCACCCAGCCTGCCAAATTCATGTTTTTTTTGTTGTACTCAACTCAAGGAAAATCCTATGAAGCCAGAAGCCAATGATAACACATTTATATAAAATCAAATCAAATTATTACTACATGCAAAAAAAAAATATATAGGGAAATGGCAATGACTACATATCAATTTAATGAATGCACAAAATCTAACTTAAAATGAATATAGATAGAATGGAAGTGATTTGATTTGGTTTAGAAATCAGGATAAAAATAAAAGAAAGCGATCAACTAGAATAAATACAGCATGCACTTATAATGCAGCTCTGAGCGAGCCACTTAAACTGAGAAAAAAATAGATCAAATTGCATTAAATAATGATAAAATCTCAAGACAGTCTGATAAGAAAAGAAGGTAAACATAGAGCAACAGTAGCAGTTTAATTGTAATCCCAATCCCAACCTTTTTCATACATAGATTAACATTAATATTGTATTCTAGTTGTACCTTCTTGGTCAGTTTTGATTTGAGTTTCATAAATTATCCCGTTGAATGAAGTGTATTTCACATTGAAGCTGTTGCTGTTATTAGTTAAAAGCTTTAGACAAATTGTGCATCAAGGATATGCAATAAACACGCACCTTCTTAAATGATTAAATTATAATAAGCGTAAAAATATAAAAGTGAGTTATAGGTTATGTTATATGCTGGCTTCTAAAATCCACTTCAACATAATTTTTAAAGTCTGTTAATAACCATTTTAATACAAACCTAGTTCATGGTAATGTGATATGATATAGCTCTTTAATAATAATGCGGTCGATCTCGGTAACAATTAACAATACTGCACTGCATGCATAACCCTCATTAAGACATAAAATGATGGAGCGAAAGAAAAAAATCCTTAATACTCATTAATAAATATATACCTTTTACTTTTTGCACTTAATTTAATTATCAATTGCGAAGAAACTGATCGATCCAATTATCCATATTGTATGAGACAGTAAATTATCTAGGTGCAAGGTATCCCATATTATATTCATATTGCACTTTTCCACAGACTTGACTTCACCCTTTACAAAATTCCATGCTTAAATAAACTCATCAAATTATAATTGTCTGCAACCTGCAAAGCTCCAAAGTAGGCCTAATGATAGGTAACAGTTTCTACCTATACGAAGGGGAGTGTGAGACCTTTCATTTCTTTTACCCAATGTGTAGCTGTGCGACTTCGCTACTTCCGTTCTATCTGACTCAATTAAAATCGAAGTTCTAATGCCCTATTGCTTTCAG
>JAQIXQ010000134.1:0-54095 GCA_034700485.1 Pseudosinella alba | reverse complement strand
CCACCAAAATCCACCAAAATCCACCAAAATCCACCAAAATCCACCAAAATCCACCAAAATCCACCAAAATCCACCAACATCCATCAAAATCCATCAAAAATGTTATCAACCCTCCATATTATAGTCATCATATTGTGCACAAATGAGCAGGAATTCTCTCATAAAGCTAATTACAAGGGAAAAATCTTATGGTCAATAATACATTATGCGAACGTTGGAATACTAGGACTTGAAATCATTCCCCTTTAAAATCAAAACCAAATACAATTTCTTTACGGATAAAAATTGAAATACAATGCATATGTTTCCAGAGCAAAACAATATTTTACTTTCCAATACAACCACCTTCAACGTGTCTTATTGTGTTAAAATAAGAAACGAATATATATGATATATAAGGGAAAGTATGAACTATATGAAATGAATAACACATTTATGATTCTGATGTATTGTAATGGATATATAAGGAAATTATAAATAGGACATTTTCCATTGGGTGTGAAAATGTCCAGTTGATCTTGCGATGTGGTAGAAAATGAGCCTCGATGAAATGTAAGCGGACGTTACAAAACATTTGTAATCAGCCAAACCAAATGTTTAAGAGTTGTAGATGAAGGCATTGAATGAGGAGTTCAAGCGAATTGACATGGTCCATTGGTTAAGGGAAGGTATTCCCAACCCTGCTTTTACATTTCATCCTTAAAATCGGTATCACTTTCTATTGTAAACGAATGCAATTAAAAGCAAGATATTGAGATTTGGGAGCGATTACCAAATGTTTGACTTGTATAGTTTCATCGCATAAAAAAAACATAAGCTGAACATGAACACGAGGAAAAACTATAATGTTTCTTTTATTTTCAAATTATCAGAATAAAACCGTTTGTCCATATATAGTATTTAATCATGACAATGAAAACGTGTACGTTATGTCATGCGAATTCAAGGATTACCAACTACATTTTTACTAGACACGATTTTTAAAAAATAGTATAAAAAGACTGTTTCTAATGCGGATTTAAAGATGTGACCATGAAAAAAGTGACAAACACAAACACAATCGAATAATAATATTTCATAGAAAGTCGTCAACTTGTTTAGTAGTAATAGCTCAATCAAAAGTAAAAATTAGAAGTAGTTATAATTAGTCTGTACATAAAAATTTCACACCACAAAAAAATACAAAAACTGCAAACGGGAATGCAGTAGCTAAAATTCTTAACTAATCTCAAAATAACAGCCATAATATTAAATTGACATTTCATTCTGTACATAAAACTAATACATATTTTCACACTTAATCTGTACATAATCCTCAACTATAAATATACAACAAATTCTGTACATTTGCATGTTGTTTGTCTATTTTTGTAACTACCAAATATAAACTTGCGCTCAGTCGCATTAGCATAAATCATATTTAAATACTCATCAAAATCTTAATCATAAATCAACACCTCTAAGCTAAATTCCCATGGATGTTTCAAACCCTTGTCGTGTATAATGATCCCACTGATATGTAATTGTTTCAAGTCTTGGCAGTAGGACCCAAATCCTACATCTATGTGCCCAAAAGGCCCTGTTGACCGTTGTGATACATTGATCCAACCCTGTGATCCCTCTTTCATAACGATAATTAAACGCTAGCAAACACTGAGCAGTCTCGTTCATTCGCATCAAGTCAATGAGATTTGCGAATGGAATCACACGTAGGTTATTCATCAAGGCATCGCCCGCAAACTGTGGATGTTCCCTAACCAACATTTCATGACCAACCGCCCTGGTGTGGAAGATGTGAAGAGACTTGATATAGGGACAGAATATCAACAGGAAATCAAAACAGCAAGTAGAACTCCTTCCCGAATGCTCCAGCTCAAGACGACAGACTGATTCGGGAAGCATGTATCTCACACTGGCTCGAGCGTCAAAAGCAGTCATCTCTTTCAAACCAATCAGTCGTACAGTGTTGACGGGGCAGCGTCTGCAGATAATGACTAATTGTGCCATGAGATTTTCAAGAATATTTGGCGGTCGGCTCACGTACATCAATCTGATATCCACTGCAATTTTGCCAAGGTTTGGAAAAGGGCTCAGTAGACCAAAATGTTCAATGTTGCCCACATCATCCAAAAGCATTAGAGGAAAATCATAAATCCTTAACTCGGTCAATCGTGGCCACCTGAAATACGCTTGTCTCATTCGCCTCCAAAGCATTCTTCCCACAACGATTTTACAAAGCTGACGACGATATCTTCTCAGTATCTCAAAGTGAACAACATCCAAGGCTGCTTCTTCTGCCTGAAATGTTTCAAAGTAAGGGGCAGGAGCTGAAATCGGATTCTGGTTTATTTCACCTTCCGCATCCTGAGCCGAGATGGCACCAACCGTCAGACTTCTTAGTCGGGGAGCAAACCGGAAAACATCCGAGAGAACAAAACGGATCATTGCATTCTTTCCCCAATCACACAACTTTTCATCGTACTTGACGGAGAGGTAAAGGATTCCTGGTCCAAACGCCGCCATGAATCGTTGTACCCTCGCCCACAGCAGCTTTGCTCGCCTCTCCTTTTCTTCATCTTCTTCGCCTGGCACAGGCCTAGAGATGAGTTCAAGGATCACGTACCGGCCAAGAAAGCGAAGTCCAAATCCTTGAGCTCCAGCCAACTCGCCATCCATCGGATCCGGTCCATCGCAATTGATGATGATGTGGTTCCTCCTGCCGAGAGCAACCTTATCCTTGAGGGGAGAGACGAAATTAAAGGTGGACCTGTCTCGTTCCAGGCTGGATTCTTCCCCGTGGGGCCTCATGGTGGGATGATTCTCCAGGAACTGATTGATGGCATCGTTCCACCCTTTGCATACTCGTCTGCATCCTAGTAGCTGATTAGTATTCAATCGTCGGTACAGATTAGGGAGCATGGCCTTCATCACGTATCCAGCCTTCCATCTGGCTAAGATCGTCCCAAACAGCGTACAGCACTGGCTCAGCCTCCAAAGCATTTCCTCGTTTTGGATGTAACTAAAGATGATGCCCCAAACCTATAAACAAATATTAAACTCTCAGTACATCTAGTAGAATAGATAGGACAATTGGACAAATTGATGAATTAATTATAATTGACTTACCTCTTCTGGGAAAATATCTACAGCGTCCCTTGCCGGCATGTTGTGAAGAGCCCCATTTTCCATCGCAGGCGCCATGTCCATCACATTCCGCAAACCGTCCACAGGAACATTGACAAGGAGATTCCCAAGCAGCAAATCCGGTATAGGAACACCACCAGCGGCTTGACCCCGTCCCCTTCCAGCACCTCCTCCATCAGCTACTTGATCCCCTCCATCACGTCCTCCACCAGCTGCTGCTCCCCTTCCACGACCTCCTCCGCGACCCTCCATTTAGCTAATACTGCAAAAGATTATAAATTAGACTATATCAATTAGTAAACGCAATCAAAGTAAAAATTATTCCCAAAATTCATTATTGCCAGTAAAACCTAATTAAGATACTTACCAGTAACACCCAATTAAAAATTCAAACTTTAATTTAAAAAACTCAAAAACAACGAAACAATGAAAAATAAGATTCCAAGCAAAAAACAAATCTCCCTGAAAAAATTAACTCTAGACAAAATCCTTTGAAAATGAGCCCGGTCAAAATGCTGTGAATGAGTGCATGAGTCATTTTTTAAATAAACAATATCGGGCATTGGTACTTTCGTCGACTCAACGTTTTTTTTTCTTCGTACAACACAATGCATTTGAATATGATGGCCATGTTCAATGACTTGGTCGACTCAAAATCAACCTAAATGAGCATGAGCGCAGTTTTGGCTCAGTACCACATTCACCTGCGAATACTCCATCATCATATCACATTTTTGCATACAAATCTGATTTAAGAGAGAGGAGGAAGAAAATGCACACAGCATATGCAAATCGTAAAATTCAAACTCGAGACAGCTTGAAAGAGAGAGGGTGAGAGGGAGAGAGAATGAGGGGGGAAGAAAGAAATGCATACAACTATTTGAAGGGATACAATGCATCTCTTCTTGTGACGATGATGAGGAAAAGTCAGTCGACAAAAAGAGTGGGAGATTGAATAATGCATATGGCCCTTGCATAGATAGTATATAGCTTTAGAGAGGACAATGAAAAGTCGACCAAAAAAATAGAGAAAGAGAGTTGATAGAGAAAATGCATTGAACATGGGAATGTCGGTAGATGTAATATAGTGCATTTTTTATGACTGTGGGTGCCCCTACTCCATTTTTTCATCCATCTTGGATCGACTGGGATCGAACAATCAAGGAACAGAAACGAACCTGTCTTTCTGTATATCACATTCCATCCTTTATCTAGCACCAGCCTTGGCCTGCCTGAAATCAAAGCTGAACAGCTCATTCTGCTTTTGCTCTCCTTTGAATTGAAAGAAAATTCAACAAAGTTAATTGTTGGACAGTTAAAGTATCAACTTTAGATTAATTGTAATTAAACCAAGGACAGCTTAATTTTTAAAATACTTTAAAAACAACTTAACAATTAATGCAATTAGTTATCAACAAAAAGTTTATTTCTTTTCTCTGTGTCTTTAACCAATTAATTTTTTTAGCATTTAGCAGTGAACATGGCTCGTACCAAAACGGTCCCCTTGAAAGGCAAAGGCCCGCAGAATGGAGGAGAGGCTGTACGGGAGGAAGGCAAGGAAGCGGTACCACCACCGGAAGGCGGAGCCAAAGGGAAGAAGCTGAAGCGGGTGGCCCCGAAGACGGTCATCCAAGCAAAAGACTCTGGGTCAGAAAAAAGTGGAGCAAAGAACAAGAGGAAATCCCGGGTGGGTTCCGGACGAAAGGGAAAGTCGGATGAGGGGCAGATCAAGAAGCCCCATCGTTATCGGTGAGTTTTTTTATAATTAAAATTGAATTGTTAATTATATGTAATGGAGTGAGGTATGAGGGGATAGTTAGTTAGCTTCACTCATGTCAAGTCTTATCTTAATTAATTTGTTAATGTAATTATTCCAGTCCTGGCACCGTGGCCCTTCGTGAGATCCGGAGGTACCAGAAGTCTACCGAGTTGCTAATCCGGAGATTGCCGTTTCAGCGTCTCGTAAGAGAAATCGCTCAGGACTTCAAAACTGATCTCCGTTTCCAGAGCGCTGCCATCGGGGCTCTGCAGGTTGGTGCTCTAATTCAAAATTTTCTATTGCGGCCATTTTAAGTTTTTAAATGAACTTAATCTAAGCCCATGTGTGATTTTTTATTTGAAATAAACAGGAAGCAGCTGAAGCCTACCTCGTTGGGATCTTCGAAGATACGAACCTGTGCGCCATCCACGCCAAGAGGGTCACCATCATGCCCAAGGACATCCAGCTGGCTAGGCGCATCAGGGGAGAGAGGTCCTAGAGAGATAAGTTGTACGATGGGGTGGCGAAAGAGACTTAGTTGTTATGTGGCAAAGTTGTGGTGATGAGGAGAAGTATTAAGTACAGACATAAAATATAAAATCTAAACAAAACAAAAAACAAAAACGATGTGCATGTTGTTTGGTGTTCTTTCTAGGTTAATTTCATGAAATCATCATTTATTCAGTTAATTCAACAAATCATTTTAAACTGTACATTGTACTATACATATTAAGCTGTACATGGTAATTCGTAATATATTATCCATACTGCCTTAGTTAAGTACGTTTGCTAACCTATAAGTGCATCCAATTACGATAATAATAATAATATCAGAATTCAGAAAAAAATACTCAATACAATCCACTGTTTAGTTATTATGTAGGCTCGTAGTAGTCTTCTTGCTAAAACCAACAAACAAAGAAATTGGAAAATTTAATTTAACGGTCCAAATAGTGACATGTTCTGAGCATTATGTTTAGGATCTAAAAAGTTATCATACTCATAAAACTTACCATTTGGCCAAGTTCATTAAAAAAGCCTTCATGCTGCCATGCTTATCCCGCGTGCTGCTCTCCTTGTAGATGGGATTTGGCAGCCTCTGCATACGTCCGTCCAACTGATGATGGTGAGGGTGGGGAAGACGATGACAACACATTCCCCGCATTTTCTTGTGCATCTGGACCATCAGATTCCTCACGTACAGCTTTGTCGTCGTCCTTCTTGCAACCCTCGTCGTCGTCATTGTTGACTTCATTATTGGTGAAAGTGGATGCTGATGATGGAACCGGAAACCCTCCCTTTGGGTCAAGCAATGAAAGAGTGCCGATAGACTATAAAAAACACAGAGTTAAATAAAATTCAAAAGTTTACCAAACAATTAAAGTCTTAAATTAATATCAAATAAGTCGACAAAAAAATATAGTCACCTTTAAAAGATGCTCTGGGATAGAGGCCCGACCGGAAAAAGATGATCTATTGCCCTCATTCTCTTCCAAAACACGGCAAATCTCATTGGCCCCTTGAAATGCACTCCAGTAAGCACCCAGTAACTCTTCAGTGGAGTAAATTGGAAGAACGCCCAAAATCTCAATCGCCTTCATCAAATTCTTGGCTGTAGTCATCAGGTCGCCCAGGGTCGTCTTGGTCATATCATATCGCTGACTCATGATCTCATTCTCAATTCTCAGCTTGCCAATTTCTTTCTTCAGCGTGGCTACCACAGCCTCGGACATCATCAGCTTAGCCATTAGCACAGGCTCCTCACAGTTGTGAACTTGACCCTAAATAAAATAAAAAGTTAAAAATTAGATCATCCAAAAATTGGTTTGCAAAAATCTCGAATAGCCAAGGACATTTAGACAACCAATCAATCATTCATTCATTACCTCAGAGTGGCTCGGTACAGTGCCGAGATTTGAGCCAGACAGAGCCGGGACGCACAGTGATGGACCTGAAACAGCAACTGAACCGGATGAAGGTGGACGAAAAATTCCAACTGAAGACACCACCCGTTGTTGGTCTGATGATGATCCAACGACAGAAGAACCAGTAGCCACAACCAAAGGATTAATTTCCATCAAAGGTTGCGGTGGTGGTAAAGGCGGACCTTTGTAAAAATTACGCCTCCTCCGACGGCGAGCTGACCTACTCAGTACTGGTCGACCATTTGGCACGGATGCTTGGGGCGGTTGTGGCGGATGCGGAATCAAATTTCCTCCTCCTCCTCCTCCTCCTCGGTTATTGTTTGGTTTTTGCCCAGAATTCCGGAATGAGGTGGGCTCTACTGCCGATGGGGGTGGAATGGCCCGTGCCAAAACTGATTGAACTCCTCCATCAATAACTATCTCCGTGCCGTATCTCTCCATCACGTACAACTGTTTTATCTAATTACTTAATTTAAATACTGTGATGTTGCTGAAAATTAAGTCTGAATAAAAGAGGAAAAAAGTATATGTACAATAATAGTGTTAATTAATACTAACTAATTAATTTCAATTTTTTATCAAAGCAAAACACTAACAACAATTAAAGAATTTGAACAGAACCTTTTCACCCGTACCTCTCCACACTAGCTCAATAGTGCAAATGGGGTACTTTATCATTAGTGTCGAATCCCTGTGTAAGTCATCATCATGTGTGTTTAGACAGCATTTGAAGGAGCTACTTCTAATTTGCATACCATGTCACATGTATCTGATATGTAAGGGTATAAGCTTCTGGGGCATTATGAGAATATGTATTAATGAACACATTGTGCAGGTTGACAATATTTAATGCTTTCAATCCCCCTTTTACGTCACCCAGTACACCATTCATCATCGTCTTATTAAGAAGACAATTTTACATTTGGACATGTAATGGCATTCATTCACGGGATTGTTTTAGCCTTGGTATGAATTCCCGGTGGTCGTTTATTATGGCAAAATAATGTTTTTTAAAATGGTTATGGTTTATAGAAAAAGACGAAAATGTGGGATTTCGAATGTGCCATAGGATAACCCAGAGTGATTAATCCCTTAATTATTTTCAAATCATATCGTTGTCATCTCGAGAAATATACAGCCGACAAATAGACGACAGATGTTTTTGCATTTTTATTTGCTATGTCTATGTGTGGTGTTGATATGGACCTTGATAACTTTAACAGAGCAAATATATTGGTCATGAATGGGACTTTTGTGGTGTCTCTCACTTTGATGGTGGTATTGGGGACGACGATGATGAAAAGCTCGTCGTTTTGGTGGTTATATAAAGTGCACAAGTCCGTATTTGCTTTTGCGTTAATAGCTACACATATTACACAAAATCGCACAATATTCATATATAATTGCCTAACAAGAATAAGTATTTTATATATGCAAAAAAAAATCAATTTTCAAATTTCTTGCAAAAAAATGTTTGGTTGTGCCAGGAGTTGAACCTGGGTCTCTCACTTAATGCAAGCCTTCCCAAATTTGCGTATGAGTGTTCCAACAGTACAAAGCCCGGAATCACTCAAGCGGCTCGTAAAGCTTCGGCATGTGAGCGCCTTAACCACTAGACCACACAAACCCGTTGATTTTTAAGGGCTACATAGATCTGATTTATGCTACTCATGCAAATTTCAAAATTTATGTGTATCATAATATTGATCAGTTATCCATCAGTAAGTTCGTTCCAATGACCCATGCTACATAGTTGTCATTGTGACAGTTGATAACTGAAAAAAAAAACAGATGTTTTTTTTTACCACGGACCATGCAAATAATCATAATCTTAATTAAAAAGATAATTATAATCACTTGATTTTGTGATTCATTCATTTATTTCAGAATCAGGAAGCCGGTTTTTAATACTGAGATTGAACTTGTATTTTTCAAAACCATTGCAAGTTGTTTCAATTTTGAGTCTAATTCTTTGTAATTACTTAAAGTTTTTAATACCGAGATTTTAACTTGTATTTTTTAAAACCGTTGCAAGTGTTGTTTCAATATTTCGTCGAATTCTTTTTTATTATTTATAAAAATCGCAACAAATTCGGTTGCAGATGCTCCAAATACATGGCATCATCTACAGAAAGAGGAGAAAGTAAAGTGGATCAGGTCTTCCCATCCCAAACAGAGGTTCCATCGCATCTTGAGATTCCGATACTGACAACGTTAATGTGCAATGTGCCTCACAACATCACAAACGAAGATTTAATTGCCACGCTAAAGAGAGACCTACCAAAATGTAAAGTACACAATCAGTATAAACATGAGCACTAAATTTAATGATGAGAGATGGATAGATGTAAATATTTATTTTATTTTATTGCATGTTTACAGTTTTTGACTATCATGACCTAATTGTTCAAAAGTACGAAACTCACACTTTTGGGTCCAAGCAGAGGTCTACTGCATTGATATGTAATGCAAGGGGAACGTTAGAGGATCTCCACCGCAGGTCATTCAAAATGGATTTTGAGTATGGAACAGAAAGACATCACTACAAATTCAAGCAAGTATGTACAAATCGAATACAACAAGTGACATTTATATGAAATGACTACCAAGTAATGGTTTAATTAAGCATATATGTTACTAAAAATTATTGTTTGTTACGTAGGACGAAGGTTTGGAGCGGACTCAGGACGGTGGATATGCGGCTCCAAGAAGCGGCAATGCATACTTTCGATCAAATGAAGGTCGAATAAATAGTGTTGGGATCCAAATATTTTCCAAGGATTTTTTAGATTCACTTCCAATTTCCGTGTTAAACTTAAATGGTCCCACGTCCCTTACTGTTCGTCACAAAAGTTTTAATGCTGCCCATCTTCCTAGTAAAGGCCTCTATTACGTCCAGAAGCGAAAGTACAAAAACTTTGTGAAGATGGATTTTGCCAGTCTATTAGAATCAATACAATTTATACGTGAGTTTAGTACAACTAGTTATTACATCATCGTATTACATGATGATATATCTTTTTTATAATTTGTTTTTGGAAATTTTACTATATATTTTGCAGGATACATGAATGGAAAAACGGTCAATAACCAAAAGGTGTTACTGCAAAAACATGAAGATGGAAAGATTGACATTGACTGCACTTGCTATGATAGCAAAGGAATGGGGAGAGGTGGTTCGATGATCTCACTGGATGATTCAAGTAAATATTTTTTTTTATATAACCAAGCCAAAACGTTATGCAGAAGTATGTATATATAGATAATATGTTTGTCGATTTGTTACTAAAGCTCATGTGGTCCACATTTTGGATATCGACCAAAGTATTCTGGATATTGATTACCTCTCCACTTTTAAGCAGAAATGCATGAGATGCCAGCAACACTTTAAACTCAGTGGTATAAGTGTGAATCTTGAGTACGTGACTGCTATATGCCAATGCCCTCAGCCACCGTGCAAGTAAGCAATATATAACACGTGAATTTATAATTTAAAACGTTGAAGATGATGTTGAGGTTTTTTTTTTGTTGCATTGTAAAATTTATTTTGTCCACTGTTCTAGTTTTAAAAAGTGGAACACGAGCATAATGTCGAGCAAAGTTCCAATCCATTACCCAAATGAAGATTATACCCGATTTTTTTTTCACACGGGCGACATTGGCAGGAAACAAAATGTCAACTTTTATGAACTTTCCAAAAATAAATATCCCTTTCCCGTCATATGCGTACATGGCAAACGTGCTGTTGCCACTCATTGAAGAAGAGAACAGAGAACAAAAAAAATCCATAGAGCTCCACAAGAAGAAAGCAGTCATGGAAGATTGTCTGTTCATAGAATCGGAAAATCAAATCGACACATGGGTTCTCTGCGTCAAAATCCAAGAAGATAAATACTGGAACGTTGCAGGGGCTGCCGGTTTCACAAAAGCAATTATTGTGGCAGAACTAATCATGAAAAAGGTAAACTTATATAATACACTGCAAATTTTACACTGTAATTTTTTACATGCACATTTTATTTGATATTTTTTATTTTGAACATGCTTTATGATATATCTCGTTTAGTGTCACACGTTCTCTAATGATGCACAAATGGAAGGGCGGGCAATTAAAGTTGTTTCTGGACCTGCAGTTGGTGATCAAAGCAGATCGTTCCATGTCTATTTTGAAGTAGACATTGACAATCAGTACCGCTTCGTTAATGGTCTTGATTCTGTTGAGTTAACACCGATCCCGGATGAGAAAAGCTTTATAGATCAAATGTTGTATTTGACAGAATCTTTAACTTTGGAGACGTCAAATCACTGGCTATCCAGATTTCTCGTTAGGTCCGTTGGAAATTCATCACAAAACGAAACTTATCATCATGATACACACGACGTTATTACTGAATCTGAAAGTATGCAAAACTTGATAAACAATTTTCACAGCAAACAGGTAATAATGATGACCAAGAGAATTTGAATTTATAATGACATTTAAAAAATGTATTGCTACAATAAGTTAACAGTTTCATTACAACTATTTTAGCTACAAGGATTTAGATCCGCAATGGAACCCGGGATATCTATCGTGCAAGGGCCCCCAGGTATCATTGTTATTTCATAATATATAGAAGAATATTTTTTGAAACTTACAAAATGTTTTTTCAGATGTATGAGTATTTTTCTTGAATACATTATTTGAAATAGGGACAGGAAAAACTTTTTTAGCCGCTAGGATAGCCGTAGCCCTATCCCAACTTTCAGACGGAAAAGTAATTTGTGCTGCGTCCAGTAACGGCGCTGCCGATGAATTGTGCTCAAAGATATTAAGTCTCAGCAAAGACAAACCCTCGCCCGTAATCAGAGTTTACTCAAAGGGACAGGAAACTATTATGGAAGAAAGGCAAAGGCATCATGGCCTACGTAAGTTAAATAAGAAAAGATAAAAATAAAACTCAAAATAGTCAAATAATTATATATATATATTAGAAATATTTAATGTATTATTATCATCATGATATGTACAAAATTATAGATACTGATTTAGCTCGCGTTTCCTTGCATGGCATGGTGAAGCAACATGCTAAATATCTGTCCGGGGAGAGTTGGCTGAAAATTAAAGAACGTAAGTGAAACAATTTTATTTTTTGCTTTACATGACATAATTTCCAATTAATTTAAAGTTATTTATCCAATTTGTAAATTTTAGTTATGGAATCAAATGAGGATCACAAAATGACAAGGAAGCAAAAACAAAGTTTTAGCTTGCATGTTAAGTGGATTGAGAGATTGATATTGAAAGAGTATAACATAATCGTGCTAACAGCGGGAGCAATGAATGGTGGTCGGATATCCTTTGAAGAGAACGAAGACGAGGATTTAGGAGAAACTTTACCATGGAAGGAGAAACCATCGCTAATCATCGATGAAGCTGGACTGTTGGATATTGCGAGCACTCTAATTACAGAGGAGAAGATAGACTGGCGAAGCACACTGATAATTGGGGACCACCAGCAATTAATGCCAATGACGCTTTCACATGCAGCAGCAAAAGCAGGACTATCAAAATCTTTAATGGAGATTCTGGCAGACAACCAGTAAGAAACTCATAAATTGAATCACATTATCAAGCATCAAAAGCCCAAAAAAAAAATGCATGCATTATATATTTAATTTATTGATCATGTTTACAGCAAACTGCTTGGCATTCCAATGGTTACACTTCAACAACAGCACAGAGCGCATCCAGACCTTAGGCACCTAACCTCAACCTTGTTCTATGAGAGCCTTTTAACGGATGCAAAAGTCGCCACATGCAGAAAAATCATTCCTGAAGAGTTTATGAAACAGTATCCGTGCTTTGAAAGAAACAGATTTCTTGTTAAGGATCATAAAGGTATGGAGAGGCAAGCATACCCCGGCTACGATAATCCATCTGAAGCAAAACTCATTCTCGAAGCAGTTCAAAAGTACGTGCAATTTTTACCTCCCAGTGATATCCTCATCATCACTTTTTACGAGGGTCAAAAGTTGTTAATCAATAAGATGCTCGTGAAAGCAAACATAAACGTACGCAAAAAAATATATATAGATTACCATACTAAGAAAAGACATACTATAAAACTAAAACAATAATTACAACATTTTTAATTGGTTTCAACAGGTAGCGTGCAAAAATGTGGATGAGGTCCAAGGACAAGAAGCCAAATGTGTTCTCCTCAGCTTTGTTCGAAGCAATAACGATAACAAGGTGGGGTTCTTGGAAAACCAGAACAGAGTAACAGTTGCATTATCACGTGCAAAAGAAATCATGGTCATCTTTGCAAATATGATGATGTTCGAAAATAATGTTGCGCATCTGGAAAGGCTTGGCCGATATATCAAAACGCACAAACTGGAAAATTGGGGGCACGAGGAGGAAAAGTAATTTATTAATTAATATTTGTAATAATATTTCAATGAGGATTTAGAAAAGCTATCATGCAAAAGAAGAACAAATTAGTTAGTTTAGAGTAAGTATACTATGAGTATACAGGTAATATAGTTTAATATATAGTTAATAATTAAATGAACAGAATATAAATGTAATGTATATACGTATGGGTTCAAGATTGTTGAAAAGATGTAGAAACAAGTTAAAAAGTAGTGTAAGTAAGCCGTGCATAATCAGGATATATTTTTTCATAATACATTAATAATTTAATGGGGAGAAAATAAATGTAATGTAACAAATAGCGTTATAAGTATATATAAGTATGGGTTGAAGATTGTTAAAACATTTATTGTTAAATAAAAAGTTATTAAAAATATTTATATATTTAATATAATGCTTAATGGACGAATGCAATGTTTTTCACATATTCGTGAACTATATACCACAAACAATGTTTTTATATAACAATTTAACTATATTCTGGATATTCTGGATTTGTTAATTATAAAAAGTTAGCCTTAAAAAAGGGTTTTCCTCGAAAGTGATTTTTCGTAAATGTTTTCGAATAGTAACAGTTAATCTTTAAAATATAATAGACAATTCGACACGCTTTAATAATGAATATAATGATGGGCTTGAATTTGACTGAAATGAATGACTTGTCGAGTAAAAGGAGCTACAAAAGTCGCATGATATACAAAAATATTTATGTTCAATTTAACCATTAGACCACCCTGTATACAATTTAGGGGTCTTACCATAACCTAACCTAATAATATATAAACTAAGCTATTAAATAACGAAATAGTACAAAAGAGATACGACTCTCATCATCATTATTAGCATCAATGACAAAATTAACTTTGACACAAATCACGAAACTAATGTTCACGATTAGGATGAGCGGAGATATAAGCTGATATAAAATTAGCAGTGTTAATTTTACTATTCCAATTTAAGTTCAGTCACGAGCGGGTACTATTAGACACTTTGACTGTTAAATGATAAGCATAGGATGATCCATATCACATTTTTGCAATGGAAATAAATATATTCAGTCTCAAATTGCCCCGATCATTACTTATTCCATGGAAAAATAAAAGTATATAGATGAGATTGTATTTCACCTGCACGCATTGGACTTGGATCAAGAGTTCTGATATTCCCCCAAATAGCAATAGTTGTCACTAAACATTATATATGGTCCAAGAAATACGATTGTTTTGTATTTCAGCGTTTACAACCACTGAAAATGTTTTCTGACCAGTGTTCATTGGTGCCAGCTAAAGCAGAGGTGAACTCATCTTAGATACTTTTGTACAAAAGCAGTAAGCCAAAATGAGGGTAAAGAAAAGGTTCCAAATAAGCGTGACACGTTAATCACCTGTTAACGTATTCGACCACATTTGGCACATTGCCCCAAAATGCTTACATTTCTTGGCATCAAATGAATGTTTACTTACTACTGTACATAAACAAACATTGAAACGAAAGGTTGTACAGACAGGAGGTACTACATTGTTTCCGCACGAGCAATTTTGTTTGCAGTAAAGTTTTAATTAAACACGACTCGTTAAATATAGTAAAGTTGCCTTCAAATAAAAGTTGTATCAAGTAGTTGTATTACGTAATTGTACGTACAAATCCAGTCCAAAAAGACAGCAGATACTATTTTTTTTTTCTTCGTCAGCACGAGCATCTTTATAAAGCTATAGTTTTGAAAGTTAAATTAAATCCAGTACAAAAGATTACAATAATTTCATGATGGCAAGCGGAAGCTCCAAAGCCCACTCGGAATCGTCAGATGAAGAAGAAGAAATCCCCCACACATCAAGCTCAACTGACACTTCTTCGGATTCGGATCAGGAGGAAAAAAGACTAAAATATCAGAAATGGATTTTGAATCATTTGAGATTTAATTTTATATTTGAGAGTAAGCCATTTATTACTAACATGATAATATTATGACATGACATGAAATGATTGTGAACTATTATGCTCAGTATGCTATACATTATATTACAGACTTGTACCCTCTAGACAACGGTCCTGAATCCAAATACAAGTCAAATCCGACAGTCTGGATGAAAAAAAGGGTCCATCAAATGATCAAAGATGGAAACGGGAATAAACCGAAATCAACTTCGTGTGCATGTGACCCGGATGAGCTTGAGGAGAAATGCACCGGAGATGACTGCCCAGTAAGGATGAGCCAGATCGAGTGTGGTCCAGAATGCACCGGTATATGTCGGAATAAGAGGTTAGCATCCACATTTATTATTTATTTTATGTTTTTAGGTTTCTATTATTTGAATTTTGTATTAGTTTACAATGATTTGTATATATATTTATTGCAGAGCTCAGAAAGAAGAGTTTACGGTTCAGCTCCAGCTTGATACTACTACAGAATACGGAGAGTGCGTGGTAACTCTGGATAACATTTGTAATGGAGATCTTGTGATTGAATACCTGGGAGAAATGACGATTGGGAAAGTTAGAAAAATGAAACGATATGCCCATCCTCTGAAGAAAGTGAAAAATATGGCGAATATGTTCATTAACTGCCTTAAAATGGGGAATGAGAGTCGGTATATCAGACATTCTACCAATGACCCTAACTGTGTTGTTCAAGAGTGGATTGTCGACGGGATGGTGCGGCTTTTGGTGTTTGCTGTACGGGATATTGCGCAGTATGAGGTCATTACAATATGCTATCCCCAAAATCGTGACCAACCGGATGGAGAGTATCCAAAAATGCATAAGGTAGCTAATATAATATAATATATTACTTTACGATACGAAATGTAGTTTCAAATGGAAATGATTATACTGGATTATTCCGATGGTTTTATTTAACTTACAGATGGAATCCGAACGAGAACGCACTGAGCGAGAAAGAAAAGAAGAAAAATCACTTATGGAGGCCAACATAGCAGCAACAGCGGATCAGAAAAATGATTCCCGCGAGGTGGGAGAGGAGCCAAGACGTCCAACAATGTCTTCAGGAATCACATCCCCTGGACATTCCACCAATCAAACAAAAAAACAGGATAGCATAAAGTGGACAATTCTTGTTGACAAAATGAGTGAGGTAAAAATTGACGCCCCAGTGGAAATTGAACATCGTCCTCGTCGCCGACCATGGATTGACCGACCACTGGTTCCACTTGATCCAAACTCGGTTGATCGTGAGAAGAATGAGCCCCATAAAAAGTTCCAATGCAAGTACAACAAGTATAGAAATTGTGAATACCGCTTTGACACTATTGAAGAGTATAATACACACTATAAGAGAAAGCACGGTACAACTCTTCCAAAATTCATTGATCCAAAGACAAGACTAAGTGAGATAAGCTGTACGGATGACAAGAAGACGAAAAAGAAGAACAAGAACAAGAAGAAGACAAATAGCCCCTTGCCTGAGCAAATGTTAATAGAAACTCTAGTCTTTTATCCGGGGGTTGAAGACAATGAGTTTATTGCAAATCTAACAATACAAGATCGGAATAAGCACTTAAAGTTGCACCATATGAGACTGTGTAGAGAGGGAGCCTGGATAACTGCAGAACGAATACGAGGAGCGATTGAAAAGGAAGAAGAAGAACATCAAGAAGATCATCAAAGCCAAGAAGGACAAGAAGGACAAGAACGTCAAGGGCAAGTCCGTCAGGAAGAACAAGCAGTTCAAGTGGGGCACGAAAGACAAGCCAGACAAGACAGTCAAGCAGGTCACGTTCGTCTTGGGCAAGAAAAGAAGGGAGGACAAGAACAACAAGAAGAAGAAATACAGGCTTCCACGAGCCGTGCCATCCAAGCTCATACATCACAACGGCAGACCGACGCACCGGTACCGGTCCTGACGACTCATATTCGTGCTTCCTCGCCGTCCTCTGAGGCTTTCAAAATAGGCAGAAATATTCGCAAACAACTAAACGTTCGAGAAGAATACGAGTTTTTGGACGACTCTGATTAATGTTATAAGATGAAGTTTTTTAATACGAATTATGTTATCATATATAACGCTATGCAAGATCTTATTTTTAATCATTTATTATGTACTTTACCAATAATGAATTTCTGTGCTTAAGTATCAATACTAATATCAAATGTATTTTTCTGAATTGACGTGTGTTACACTTTGCATAAAATAGTTTTTCTATTTGTTCAAAAATTTGTCCTTGATGATGTCCATTTATTCACTTTTCCAAATATCTCTTACAATTAACCTAAAGGTCAACCGCAGACGGAGCTAATATTTCCGATAATACTTGGTGTCGCATGCATGTAGTGTAATTTTATCAATGACACTTTTTTTCAAAATTGTTTTCAAAATTGCGTAACAATGTCGCCAAAAACAGTAAAAAAATCTTTTAGGAATGGAATATGAAAATGAGTCGACTGGTAAACAATAGTACAGCTGTATCGTCATCATGAACATATTGAAGTAAAATCTAAATATAATTCAATTCTTGCATAACATATGATACACCAACACCAACCCAGCAGTAAACATAAACATATCATAGAAAAGTAAAAATATTTACATCAAAGTGCCTTTAAAATTCACAGTTCATACGTCAAAGTCAATAAGTAGTAGTCGTACACTCAGTTGGTGCATATACAATTTTAGCAAACATGAATAACTACGAAATTAAAAGTAAAACATACGCCATCGGAGAAAGAGTCGCTTCTAAAAAAAAGTTTAAAACTTTTATTGGATCCGGGATAGCAAACCGAAGTAAGTTAAGCACACCTCGCTAATTATTATTGACAATAATAAGATTTCTAAAAATCAAATGAAACAATGAAATGATTTTTTTTTGAATCATCAGGTATTGTCCATCGCAAATCCCAGGACGCGCTCAAGATAATCAAGGACAAGGCCAAATCATATGACACATTAGGTCTTTGTACCTGCCAAGTAATTAACGGGAAGAAATGTTTCAATCCCGAGCAGTGTCTTAACAGGTTGTCGTACGTAGAGTGTGGAGAGGAATGCGACCAAGGAACTGGAAGTTGCCAAAATCGAGGGTAAGTGAAATAGAATAAAATTATAATATGACCATGATGCAGTAGTGTATAGTAGTAGTAGTAGTTGTTGTTGTTGTAGTTGTTGTAGTTGTTGCTGTGCTTTAATATAAACGAAACAATGATTTTTTTTTGCACTTGTTTTCATAGCTGCTCAACCCAAACAAGCAAATTATTAAAACTGGTCGGTCAAGGGAACTGTGGGCATGGTCCTGTGGCGTCGGAGGATATAATGGCGGGCGAATTTATAGCTGAATACACCGGTATCATAAACATTCGAAACTTGAATCCAGACGTCAATGATACGGTGTACGCAGCCACTTTAATTGAACATGGAGATCGAGATAATGACGTGATCATTGATGCATTGAGGAAAGGAAATATCACGCGATACATACAAAATAGTCATTATCCGAATGCAGAAATGCAACATATTAAAGTTGGAAAGGAAATCCGAATTTGCTTTTACGCGATCGACTTCATTCCGGAAGGCTCTTTTATAACATTCCATTATGGGGAGGATGTGTGTCGGATGATTAAGGTAAAAAATATATATATTTATCCATATCACTAATTAAGATAATTAATTTAGTTAATATAATTAATCAATTAAATTAAATAAACAATATTGAATGGTTGACACAGGAATGTCACTGCTTAGAGATCGAGCACTGTCCCCACGGGTTTAAAATTCTAAGAACGTTGGAAGAGAAGCGAAGAAGAAGCGGTACGTCAAAAAATCAAAATCAGAGAGAGTCTAACTTAAGCCTTAATCCTGACACATGGCAGGTGCGAAATGTTCCGGACGAAGAAACCGATGCTACTCAATGTACTCTGACATTTGATACAACGTCCGAAATAGATCTCATGGAATCGGAATTCACTAGATTGAACATTTTCCCACCTCCCCGCGCAGTTCCAGAACATTTCAGCTCACCGATCCCTTCAGCATTAGCCGACCTTGGATTCGAATCTGATCAGAGTAATGACCATCCGGAACAAAATGACAATGACAACCATTTAGATCAGAACCAGAGTCCTCTTCACTCAAGTCAATCGTCAAATGGTCCTCCTTCTCCAAAACCTGGAACTTCCACTCAAAATGAGGATGATGATGCAGCTCACCACGAAGTAAATGTACAGCATATTGATAGAAATGAGCTAGTTGAACATTATATGCGAAGACTCGAAGAGAAAATCGAAAGAAGTAAAGGACAAACCAGGGGAATAGGATTCGGGAGACCACCACGAGGCCTTCCAAATTGGAAATGTGAACTTTGCGACCCAACACTGAGCGATATAACATTCAAGCAAAAGTGTGACTATCGGATACATCTGGAACGAGTACACGCAAAACTCGGCAAATTTCAATGTAATTTGGACGGATGTACACGGTAAATGTTTAATAGCAATTTCACTATCCACTCCATATTAGGTAATGAAACTACTATTAAATAAACTAATAAATTAATATTTCCACAGGTCATTCCATATAGGGAAGGATTTAAAGGAGCATCAAGAGTCACATAAGCCAAAACAAGACAGAGTTCGATACATGTGTCGGGATTGCAGACAAACATACTCCAAGCCAACAGCAGTTGCCAGGCATGCGAGAAGCGACGGCAGTAAATGCAAAGTGAGGCGCTACAAGAAAATAGATGAAAACGGAATCCACGTAAAATATGGCGGAGAAGCTGACGAAACGGACCCATCTTCAAATGACGAAGAAGAAAAAGAAAAAGTATAGCATGTATAGCATACGTAATCAATTAGATTAGTATAATGGATTTCTTTGATATAATCAGAGTCAAGAGTCACGAGGCATTTTAAGTTAATTATGCAAATCTCAAAATGTGTTTTGAGATTAATTTAGAATTGAGAACACAAATGGGTTGTACCGTAATTAGAAAAGTCTAGGATTCAACTTGTTTATTAGTAATAGTTCATAAAGTTCATTAAATTGTCTGTACATAGTAATATTTAATAATATCATTATAACACTATATCTAGTTTCATGTACATAATTAATGTTAATTAAATAATCCTAATATAACACATAAAATCTACACATTAAATTATAAATTCATTCAATAGACTAATAAATACACATTGACTTGACTCGTCAAAAAAACAATTCAATTCATTCCAAAAATATAACACTAATTCATGGTAATATTCATCGTGCATCATCACTTAGTCTCCCATGTATATATCAAATACTGTTTATATCAAATTAGTTTCATACATTCCACCGCTTAGTTATTCTGTACATCCAGTCTCGTAGTATTCTTCTTGCTAAAAACCAACAAACAAACAAAAAACAAAAGAAAATTTACATTAACTGTTTATATAGTATAGTGACATACAATGCGCATTATATTTAGGATTTAAAAATATATAAAAAAACTATATAACTATTATTAAACTTACCATTTTGGCAAATGCATCAAGATCGCCTTCATGCTGCCTTGCTTAACCCCGCATTCCGGACATGCAAAACCAGACATCCCGTGTGAAACGTTGATGTGGACCTTGAGGGCGTCAACAGACCAAATATCCTCGTCACAAATGGGACATTTGTGCTGCTCTCCTTGTAGGTGGGATTTGGCAGCCTCCGCATAAGATAGTCCAACTGATGATGGTGGTGGTGGCAGTGATGATGGTGAGGGTGGTGAAGACGATGACAACGCTTTCTCCGCATTCTCTCGAGCATCTGGACCATCAGATTCCTCACGTACAGCTTTGTCGTCCTCTTCCTCACAACCCTCGTCGTCGTAATTGTTGGCTTCATTCCTGGTGAAAGCAGCCGATGCAACCGGAAACCCTCCCTTTGGGTCAAGCAATGAAAGAGTGCCGATAGACTATAATAAACAGAGTTAAATAAAATTCCAAAGTTTACCAAACAATTAAAGTAGGCTCAAATTATTATCAATCTAGTCAAAAAAAAATCTAGTTACCTTTAAAAGATGCTCTGGGATAGAGGCCCGACCGGAAAAAGATGATCTATTGCCTTCATTCTCTTCCAAAACACGGCAAATCTCATTGGTGCCTTGAAATGCACTCCAGTAAGCATCCAGCAACTCTTCAGTAGAGTAAATTGGAAGGACACCCAAAGTTTCAATCGCCTGCATCAAATTCTTCGCAGTAGTCTTCAGGTAGCTCAGGGTCGACTTGGCCAAATCATATCGCTGACTCATGATCTCATTCTCATTTCTCAGCTTGCCAATTTCTTTCTTCAGTGTGACTACCACAGCCTCGGACATCATCAGCTTAGCCATTAGCACAGGCTCCTCACAGTTGTGAACTTGACCCTAAATAAAATAAAAAGTTAAAAATTAGATCATCCAAAAAATTGCTTCGCAAAATCCTCAAATAGCCAAGTACATATAGACAACTATCATTACCTGAGAGTGGCTCGGCACAGCAGCAGCTGCTGCAGGCATAGAAGAAGCTGGAATGCATAGTGCCGGAAGGTAGGGTGCTGCTGGTTGTTGTTGTTGTTGATGTTGTTGATGTTGTTGATGTTGTTGATGTGATGATGATGACCCAACGAAAGAAGAAGCAGCAGTAGCAGTTGCAGAAACACCCACGACAAAAGATGTAGATTGACAGTTCGCAAAATACAAGGGATGTGTCGGGTTTGGTGGCGGTCCGCAAAACACATGCACTAAAGGTGGGGTTTGTGAAGGAGGATGACCTTGGAATAAATTACGGAAACGCCTCCTCCAACGGCGACCTGGCTGAGACACTGCTCTTTTTCTCGTCACAGGCGGTGGTGGCGGTGGGGGCTGCAACATTCCTCCTCCGTTTTGTAATTGTTGTCCTGATCCTGTCCTTTGGGATGGAATAGCCGGAGAACAGACTACTTGACCTCCTCCATTAACTGGGGCAATATTCCAGTTAACCCCTCCTCCAAATTCCGTTCCTGCACCAAATCTCTCCATCACGTACAACGGTTCTATTTGATTACTTTGCTATCAATAAAACAATTTAATCTCGTTAATTGAAAAAAAAATTAAATAAACAATGAAAGTGTGAATTAAAACTAACTGATTAATTTAAAACCAAAACACTAACAACAATTAGAGAATTTGACTAGAACTCTTTTTTCCGCACCTCTCCGCTCTCACTCAATAGTGCAAATGAAGTGCTTTAGCATGTGCCTCTCATATTGGAATGTCGAGTTCCCGAGTCAGTCATGAATGTATGA
The DNA here is from genome assembly GCA_034700485.1 of Pseudosinella alba. Taxonomy (NCBI): domain Eukaryota; kingdom Metazoa; phylum Arthropoda; class Collembola; order Entomobryomorpha; family Entomobryidae; genus Pseudosinella; species Pseudosinella alba. The sequence goes on along the minus strand of JAQIXQ010000134.1, from coordinate 31,611 downwards.
TGATGAGTGTGAGTCGACAAATTTTGAATGAATCATTTCTAATTTGCATATGCCCCAACTTGACAGCTTATGGGGCATTATGAGAATATGGAATATATCCTCTTTGTATGCAGACGGATCCGAAAGCTACTTCTTAAACAGCACAATCATTCTATAGGTGGCCAAATATTTTATTATCTCACATAAATACTTTTTCGGGTTCTTTCCAAAACCTAACCTAACAATAAAGAACATGATCTACTAATTAATAAGACAATTTTACATTTATTTTACATTTGGACATGACGATGGAGAATGGAGTTGACAGGCTGCGGCCGTCGCAACCACGGTGTCGGGAAACGGGGGATGGGTGCAAATTCTCCAAATTGACGTCGTATCTCAATGATTGCTTTTTTATCCCTCTGCCTCTCGGCGAATGCAATTACCTTTTCCACTAATAATTTTAGCAAATTAAAAAACATATCAATTGGTAACTTAACTTATAAATTGACAAATAAATATCACTTAGCCAAATGTCAAGTTTTTAAACATACCTTCATGATATTTCATTGAGCTTAGCTGACGAAGCATTACTTCATATCCTGCGATCCAGTCAATTGTAATTTTTTCGGGGACCTGTGGTCCGGCTCCAGTCTTCTTATTATCCATCCTAATTACGACCAAATAGTTGACTTGATCCCAGTAGCAATCACGAATGAAATATTTGCTAGCGTAATGCGAGATAACGTTTTTCAAGGTGAGCCTCGGAGGAAATGCATACAATGACTGTGACACTAACAAAAACACATTGTCCCCTTTGGAGTTACGAAAATTTCCCTTGTTACTCGAAAACTCTGACTTGTGGTCCGTGCTTGACAAGTGAAACAACCAGTCGTCCAGCACTGGCGTTTTTTTGTATCCATCTAACGGACATGAATACTCCATCTCCATAAGTAAATATTAAATAGATAAATACTTTTTTTTTTAAATTCACTATATATATCAACAATTCTGACTTAATTTACTCATATATTTTTCTCACAAGTCAAGCCAAGATTAACATGTTGCTTTGACTTGTATATAGTACGATATCTACCATCATGAGTCTAGAATTCACGCCCCCCACAAAAGAGATATCAGCAAAAGACTTGAGAGAATAATAACAGAATGATCGATATCAAGTATCACAAGTATTAATAAAAAATACAATCCTGTATAGTTTTTTTTCTGACAAATTAAGCCGAAAAAAAATATTGTTTTTTTTTAAATGAGTGAATCAATGTGTTCGGAAACCATATTAGAAAACGTGGTAGTTAATCGGTTCATGTTGAATTCAAAGCAAGATTGGAAGCTATACGAATATGCAATTGTGCTTTCCAGAAACACTCAAGACTTTCATACAAATGGTCTACCTCCCGAGTTGATTGAGGAGATTAACAACCGTCTTGGAGTATGTGAGGTTATTGGATTTCGAGTATTTACGACAGCCATTTCCATATCAGAAGAAATTGGCGATTTTGATATTCCAATAATTGAAGGTTGCTCTCAGATCAGATTTCAGTTGGAGGCTATCGGACATGTGAAATATAATTCACCAGACTTTATAAAAGTCATTGGTAAAATAATGAAAAAGTGTTTGGAAATGTCAAATTTTCTGGATGTTGGTGGATGGTGGAGACATAACGACTCAAAGCCCGTCGTATTAGGAACACATGGAATCAGTATATGGAGTGGAATAGAGTCCGAATTGCTAAATATTAGAGGGAAGGTAATTTGTTCCATGAACCCTCAAACCGTTCTTGTTAGAGAATCGCTGGTCTCTGAAGATATGCTAGCTACCAAATTCATTTGTCCATCCCAAAACGAATATGTAAGTAGTATCAATAATATCACTTTTACATATACATTTCAAACAAACCAAGAATTAAATTTAACGTTTTCTTTATTAGCGACAAATCGTTACAGAAGAGTACAGGAACAGACTAGTGGCAGACATTGGAAATGTTAATTCCAAGTTGCAGCAGCTCCATAAGGTGGATTCAATTGACTTTCAACTTGATGACTCAAACAATCTGCTAATTTGTGGAGATTCTCGCATACAAACAGATAAGGTAAGAAAAATGGCGCAACTACGTTTATGAATTGAGTTGCCTTAAATTTAATCATGTTGCATTTCTATACAATAGGTTTACAACGTCGGCCTGACCCGATATGATGAAGGGGATACTGATCTGCTAAAAAAATTGGAACCCTTCAAAAACATCCCACCGGACACGCTACGTTTAACATTTGAATCATTTTTCAAATTATTAAGCAATGATCGAGCGGCTAATTACATGAAGCAATGGAATTTATTCCCAGATTTGCAGTTTGTGAAATGTACTGGTATAGTTCTTACCCCGGTCAAACTGCAGTTTGGACCACGACCAAGCCTAACCGATTACAAAGCTGAAGATGGTTCATGGGAGAAGGCGCTTTTTGGTAATCTTTTACACATATATTCAGGCATAACGGCAGATTTAAAACCATACTATAACAAAATGTCTGTCTAGAACGCGGCCCATATCAGGCAACAACAAAATTGACCAACTGGACAATCCTGCACACCAGAATTCATGAAAAACTAACTGTCACTATCATTGAGGCATTGCAAACTGCAGGAAAAGAGATTGGGATTCCGGTTTCTAATCCAAACCCAATGTACATACATATCACAAACATCAAATTTAAAACTAGTATTATTGTGAGGAGTATCACAATATGCACGAATATATTTATATGATTCCAGGATAAGCGGCAGTAACATAAATGCTCTTACGGGAAAGGTCTTATCAACACTTGCCAGTTGCAAATCAAAACCACAATGGATTTTTTTACTCAGTCCACGACAGGAAGAAGAACCCTATATTGAGCTTGTCAGGTTCCTATTATGCAAATTAAAAAGTAAGCTACAAAACAATTGCAGCGGAAAAAAAAAATCTTCAATATAAAATATATATATTTTTTTTAAATTAAAATTTAAATATCCATTGTTCAATGCGCTCAAGTAATCGTACATCTCATTCACTTTGACGATGGACACGTTGATATCGCACTGGCAAAGGATTGGCTTATCAAACTATTATCAAAAAGGGCATGCAGACCATGGATAATTCCGGAATTGAAACACAACATGGAGTTGTATATTGGGTTATGTATGATGCCAGATCCTGTGGTTGCAGGAACAAAACATATTGGAGTTGTTGCGGATGTTGAAGGCAAAGGAACGCGAATCTATTCTCGTGGAGATTCCATCCAAGAGGGGAATATTGCAAATGCCATTACAAGGCTGACAGCAATGATTGAAGGTTATATGTAATCATTATCCCATAATAGAATCTAATATCAAACTTTAAAGGTGTACCTAATTATTACCTAATTATGTACCTAATTATGTACCTAATTATGAATAATAGATTGCATGCAAGCAGACAAACGGATCAGTAGCAAGCCTGTGGATTACCCCAACATTGTTGTACTATTCACGTTTATGGAAAACGAGATCGCCTCAAATGCCCAGGCCATCATTGATAACATAAAAAATACAATTGTTGGAAAAGACAAGGAGATCCTCGTGTTGGGTATAAACGAGAAAACCAACTTGCAGTTTTTCATGGACAAAAAAAGTAAACATCGTCAATGGACAAATGTTCCATCTGGGACATTTATAATTAGACCGTAATAATACTAATATGCATTTTAGATTTTACCAATAATAATGCTAGTAATAGTAAAACTAATATATTTTTTGTTATAATGAATAGATCGATAACTTACTACATACAGAGTAACACAGTTTCAAGTTTCCGGGTGCTGGCTCGTACTAATAATAAAATTGACAAGGATAAGCTTAGCAAAACAGTTCACAATTTGTGTCATCTTTACTACCCTCGATACACTTGTGCAAATTGCCCAAACATACTTATATATGCTCGCCAACTGGTTCGAAAAGTCGCTCATGGATATAAGTTCCCTACTGATGACGCGTTTAATTATTTTTTGTGGTACATGTAAATTGTTTAATTGCCAAAATTTGATTTTGGTGGGTGTGATAAATTTAGTTTATAATTCTATTATACCAAACTAATAAAATAAAATAAAATATGAGACGAGGAAACTAAATTGAGTGCTGTACATATTTTATTTTATTTCAGAAAGCAACAACCATCACATCTTAACTAAATTACATTTTTTTAAAGTAAAATATATTCTGTACATTAATTTTGAGTTTGGACATAAATTCAACAGGGTAATTAATATCTTGAATTGATACACACAACAACATCATCATCGTACATTCATTACATCACTTAATGTTACATAACAATGATGAGCAATTTTCCCAAAATCTTGCTTGAGTGTAGAAAAGTTGAGATGATGCTTGACAATGTTGAAATGTGCTGCGACCTTGGAGTGAAACTCGGGTTGATCAATATTGACAGGGAGTGAGATTTTGGCTGACCAAAATGACCAAAGTAGCAGCATTCTATACTTTTCCAATTCACCAAAAACACTGACATCACAGACAGAAAAAAATGATGCCACATGAAGGACATTTAGCCCTGTTAAAAATGAACGTCTCTGCTCTGGCGATAGCCTGCCTTCTACTTCATTCCAAACACGTACAACACAAGAGGTCTTGGAAAGAAAGATGGAAATCTTCAACAAATCAATCAACGAGTCCAAGGTCATCTCATCCAGGCTAGGGTTACCACCGACAATAAAGGTCAGAATGTCATCAACATTGATAGCCTTGGCCAAATTATATAAACCTATGGTCGCAATTTTATTGCTCATTCTTGCCTTGGCGCTGTACAGTAACTTGATAAAGATTTCGACATCCGTTTTGGTCACTCGCTCGTTGACCACTTCAATTTCAGCAAATGGCGAGCTTACAACTTGTCCAACAATGACATCATGTAAATGGAGGAGGACTGGATTTAATGAAATGGAATGAATTTCCAAATATGGACGGGTTCCATTTTGAGTAGCCTGGGCAGTCATCATCACAGTTTCAGAAAGGGAACAAGAAGAGTTGCAGAAATTTTGAAGGAAAGCTTTACAGAGAAGGGTCCAACTTGCCAATCTGTCAGATGTGGTAAAGCTTGACGAGTCCATGAACGTTGTGTTATTGGATACGTTGGTAGTCGTCATAATCAAGAGGCCAAAAAGTGTTTCATGTAACTTTCCCCTTAAAGTTTCAAGTGCAGTTGAAAAGACATTTTCCGCATTTTCTTCAAAAATTCCATTGTAACACAAATTGGCACGCATTTGAAATGACAAGAGAGAAAAGAGAGAGTCATTGGACATATATTGCGAAAGTTGCTCCTGAACTAGGTACAGTGTGGTTATCTCAATGAGCTCCTTGAGTGAATTGGAAAGTGGAGTAGTAGTCGTAGAGGTAGAATCTTGCTGATGTTGTTGCTGAGACTTTATGTAGAAATTGATGACTCCTTCCGGAGACTGATGCCTCAGGTTGTCAGCAATTAGCAAGCCAACAGCAAACAGCCCAATAGACCCGCAAACATTCTTCTCCAATGCATTAACCATTTCTTCGCTGGTTGCCAACTTTTCTCCACAAAGAATGCATAGGGCCTGCTTCTCGTCATCCCCAATCCCTTGCTCCATGGACGCAAAGTGGCTTGTCAATTTCCACATTTTCAACACAAAATCCGGAGAGTATGCTTGGTCAATGGATCCTTGATGGGGTACAGGCATAAGGCTAGATCCACGCAGAACTTCTTCATCTCCAAACAGCTCTTCATCCTCTTCATCCAAATGCTGATCCTCACCTTGGTCCCCATTCTGATCCCCATTTTGATCCCCATTTTGATTCCCAACTTGATCCCCAACTTTATCCCCAACTTTATCCCCATTTTGATCCCCAACTTTATCCCCATTTTGATCCACATTCTGATCCACAACTTGATCCCCACCTTGATCCACATTCTGATTTCCATTCCCATCGCCACTCTCATCCCTTTCCGGTTCATCAACTGGACCTCCTCCATTTCCCACAGAACCAAATTCATCTCGTTTCTCGGCTAACGCAGCGGTCAAATCGCCAAAATCATCGTCTTCATTTGTGGGATAATCCCCAAACGTGACTGTTTTCTTTTGTTGGATCACCACTGGAAGTACTATAGGTGGAACAAACTTGTCATAAAGATTTGGCAGCCCGAATTGCTTTTTCCACTTTTCAGCTTCAAAGTCCACTTGTGATATAGTATCCAATCGTCGCTTTGCACCAGTTGGCCGTGAATAAATATTCAGAACAGGTGCTACGACAGGAGCAGGGGACTTGGCGGCTTGTGGTGGTGGTGGAGGTGCTCGCCGTGGTGGACTTGGGGGGTTTGGATTTTGGGTCGGCCCATAGCTTTCAATTTCATCATCATCGTCATCTTCATCCACTTCACCAGCAATTCCATTACCCGGAAGAGGTTTTGGGTCAGTTGGAGGAACATCATGGTCCTGCCTCTTGTTCCCGTGTGCTGACATTTGGTGTTCAGTGAGTCTTCTTTCAGATTTAAACGCACTGCAACAATCTTCACACTGGAGGTAACCAGGTCTTCCCTTGTTCCGTTGATGCCTTGTTCTGAGCGACGCACTGGAGAATTCTTGTAGACAAACTTTACAAAGAAACGACAGTCCAAGATGAGCCTTCCGGAAATGTTTGTCCAAGTTGCTTTTGTCGGCGAAAAAAAGTCCACACGATTCACATAAAAAGGGCTTCTCCTTGCTGTGAGTTCGCTTATGTTTGATGAAATTAAAGTGGCGATTAGTTTCGTAACGGCATTCGTTGCACTTGAACACAATGGACATTACCACCAACCATCGGATGGAAAACTAAAAAACAAATTGATAAAAGAACAAGCAAAAATAGTCAGGTTAAAATTATTAACATTATGTCTCAATAATATAATTAACCAAATTCGATTTAGTTATATTTCTACTAGCACTTACTATAGATATAAATTTCACGGGTGGCAATTGCTGGCTTAACTAGTATCGGCACCCACCTGGGGTGACTGGAACGGGACGAAATGGTTTATTCGGTGATCTTCAATCCTCCATTAAGTGGGCCAAGTAAACGTACAACAATGCTAGAAAGACAGAACAAACAACAATAAAATTAATTGACTTGTTCTTGGAGATAAATAAATTTAGCAACAATGTGATTATAATTAATTGGAACACAACAATAATACTTTTTTTTGTTGTTAAATTTTTAATTTACAAATCGAGAAAATACAGCTGCCAAAAAAATACAACAACGCAAGTCTGAACATGTCCTCAAGAATGAGAATGCTCGAATGCTATCATTTTGCCGTCATATCATATGCACCGGGAACTCATTTACGCATTCCTCATGTTAGGTATGCATTAGCAAGTCATACAAATCACGTGTTAGAAGCTAAGCGTAAATTTGAATAAACGTAATCATATGAGATGTAAACGAACCGTAGTTCACACACAATTCAAACTTCCCAAAAGGCGTGGGGTAAAAATGCAAATAGAAAATGCATTAATAATGTGCAATAAATTTGTGCATTGGGATATGCCAGTACGTTAATGATTGGAATCAATTGCTTCTAATTTAAAGAGTAATAATTAATTCCACCCATGGGTCACATAATAAGTTGATTTGCGTGCCCGATGGACCAAATCAAACCATACCAAAATGTTATCATCATATTAATTAATAATTAATAAAACTATTTAAAGGCAAAACTTTTGAAGGTCAACTTTATATGAATCAATTCACCCTCAGTATGGCACAAGTATGCCTAAATTAACTATATTGTGAAATATGAACCCTCAAACCTCAAATAATTACAATACGCTAATAAAACTGGATAGTTCCAGGAAAAATATTTATTAACTGTGCCCAGAATGCGTACATTTCTAATAAATTTCCGCTAAATTAGAAACAATTATGTACTATATTTACTATTCATATAGTAACATTGTTTGCAAAGCTTGTCCGTTTGGTGCGTTTACATGAAGTGCTAGTTGACACTTGAAATGTGAAGCCTGTCCGTTTGGTGTGCTGAAATGTTAAGCCTGTCTTTTTGATGTGTGTATGTATATTCTAGCACAAGTTCATATATGCTCATACATTTGCGCGTCACATATACCCACATGCACAAGCTTTCCGACTACCTTTGGTCTAAAACAGATTTATTATCGTCCTTGGAATAATTATGCAGTTAAAGCAAGAGTAGGATCTAGTATATGTAAGGACACTGGGGCAAGACGAGAATATGCAACAGGTCCTGAAATATGTTTGTTGCGGCACACAAAAAAGCTAATTAAGAGAAAATTTTTTAGGGAAATTAATAATGTTTTGATGATGGGTATATGATTTACAGTTACAAACGTTTGCATGATAAGACTGTAAAATATCTGCTTATCTTTTCTATTGGATTGGTTGTGGTACTGCGTTAAATGTAATATGAATATAGTAATTACAATCTAGCCTTTATATCACACTGTACACACTTTCGGGTCGTTTCGCTAACCTAACCTAACAATAAATAAACTAATCTACTAATTAATGAGACTATTTTATAATTAATAAACCTATTTTCTGAAATTTACGTAGAATCGTCGATTGATATCGACTGGAAGTTTAGACAGATACACAATACCGAAATTACGAATTAGCACATCTTGTTCCCCATTCGATTACCTTTCTAATGACATATAAATCAACATTCAACTCCAACAGGAAGATAATTAAAATGTCACTTTATTACTCGGACTTTTCCAGTCGACTCATTTTGGTTTTCAGCTTTAGTAGGATATTTTGTGTATTAGTTAAAATTAATATAGCGGCACCTACATTTGCATATGTTATACATAACTGCTAATAAAATGAGGTGCTAACCAGGCCATGACAAAAATTGAAAACTGCACAATTTTACACAAAAAGATTCGCAAATCTCAATATGATTAGCATAAACACTAATTTTGCAGCACAATATAATTTCCGCAAAAAAAAAAAATCAAAGTAAAATCCGGCAACATTACAGACTAAATAAAACATGCAAAAAAAATCCAAATCAAAAATCTATTGTTAAAATCTATCTAAGACAAAATACGCGAAAGCAAATTACAAAAAAATTTGTTGCGCCGGGACTCGAACCCGGGTCTCTCGCTGACTACAGGCTTGTATGTAATGGCAGTGGTGGTTCCATAGCAGTATAGTTTCAATAGCCCGGATCCCACCAAGCGGCTATGTATTTGCCTCAATATGCGAGTGCCTTAGCCACTAGACCACACAACAACTGTGTAAATTTGGGAAATATAAATCACATATATTCTGCTCAAGCAAACCTTTCCAATGTAAATGCATTTAACAACATTGGAGTACTGTTTGTAGGAGAATGGTGGAAAGAGAGCTTAGAGTAATGATAATAGAGTAAAGATAATTTAAAAAACAAAACCGATCCGAGCTTTAACAGTTACATTTTAACGAGGCACTATTTATTACTGTACATCTTAACCTATTACTGCCGATAGCATGTTCACATACAAAATAAATCTTCAATCCGATAGCGGAAATAATCTTCTTGTCGTAAACACGACAGGACAGCAGTATCATGTAATTGGTGACAACAACGGCATTGACGACTCCCCAGGAACTGTTGCGGCATTATCTTCATCACTCGTAGAAGCGTCCCCGTTAGAAGGCTTACGTACAGGTGCATCATTATTTAAAGGTGGTGAGAAGGTATAAGATCACAAGAAGGAGTTTATAAAAAAAGAAAAGTAGATCATGAATGGTAATGCCGGAAACGAAAAGCAAGAAAAGCTGGAACATTGCAAATGTTATGAGTCCGGATCCCATATTCATATTAAATATTGTTTAATGGTTAAAATCGTTTATAAATTTAAAATCTCAAATCCGCTAGCAGCAAGTCCTCATTTACAAGTAAATGATGACTTTGCTTTGCAAAAATTACTTCTTTATAATTTGTTTTACGATAATTGGAATAGTATATGAGAAATGGGTTAAACTAAATGAAATGGATTCAACTAGCGGAAATGAATTCAACTAGCGGAAATGGATTTGACTAGAGAAAACTGAATGTTTAGCCTAAAAACGCCAGAATTGCATACAATATAGATTATATGACCAGGAATTGTATATATATACATACTTATTACATAATACATACAGGAAGGTTAGCTAATTTTTTCATACAAAACTTAACTAATAGCCAAATGCCTTTATAAAATATATAAATAGCTAGATAAATATGAATTGTTAATCGAGAAAAGAAAGCGGACAAAATTAAGTGGACAACATAAGTGGACAACTTATGTGGACAAAAGAAAGTGGACAACTTATGTGGACAAAAGAAAGTGGACAACTTAAGTGGACAAAAGAAAGTGGACAAAAGAAAGTGGACAACTTTAGTGGACAAACGAAAGTGGACAAAAGAAAGTGGACAACTTAAGTGGACAAAAGAAAGTGGACAAAAGAAAGTATACAACTTAAGTGGACAACTTAAGTGGACAAAAGAAAGTATACAACTTAAGTGGACAACTTAAGTGGACAACTTAAGTGGACAACTTTAGTGGACAAAAGAAAGTGGACAAAAGAAAGTGGACAACTTAAGTGGACAAAATTAAGTGGACCAAAAAAAGTATTCTTCTAAAATCATGAAACATCAATAAATTCTTATGCTTACAGTTTTCTACGAGATATATTTTTAAATCTGTACATTTATTGAGAATAAAATAGGATAAATTTCCTCAGAGGAGATGTACATGTAATTATTTCTGTACATTGATAAATATAAATACTGTACTAGATTGAGTTTGTTACACCGTTAAATACCAATTAATACAACTATAATATAATACATATCTTAAAACTTTGTATAAATATATATCCTTATTTTTCTTACGACTACTTTTTCTTATTTCTCCCATTTACAGTTTAATACATGTTCACAAAAATTCATGAAGCATAAGATACTAGTAACAGCAAATGATGTATGAATACAAGAATTAAATCGTTGCAGTTTACATTGTTGCGTCAGTGGGGTTATGTTTATACCCGCCTTGTCATTGCCGCTGTCGTTCTCTTTGCAGTTGATAGCCGTTTCTGCTGTATGATTTTGATGTTGTTACCATCCTGTTCACTGGTGGCTTCTGATGATAGATAACTGAAGTAATTTTGAGTCGTTTCAGCCCCGGGAACAGCGCCCACAAGTTGGATTCATAAAGTCGCTTGACAAACTTGGAAAACTTGATAATTTCTTCATATTTTGAGTCTGGTCCATTGACGTCGGGGTCAGTAATAGGTGGAGGTCGTACAGCAGCTCCAGTGGCATCAAATTTCAACTTTTTGTATGTTAGCTCAAGGGTTTTCAAATCAGCACAAGGGAGTAAAAAGTCAATGTTTTTCAAGTTGATCTGAGTGACGCTGAGAACAAATGATTCCAACTGTGGTAGTTCCAAAAAGAGGCTCTTTAGTTGATCATTACTAAGTTTGATCAAACTACTGAGTGGTGGTGGCTGCAATTTCAAAACTACATGTCTTAGTGTTGAAATCGATTTGAGACAATTCAAGTTTTGGAAGATGGCGAGGACATCCTTAGGTCTACTGATTCTGTACCGTGCGAGAGTCAATTTGACAAGGACTGGACAATTCATTGACAGATCAAAAGGAATCTCAATGCTTGCAAAACTGTTAATGCTCAACTCTTTTAGTTTCAAAAGCACTAATTCCTCGCCTTGAAGATCAGTTATTAATATCTGTCGGGGATCTTCTAGCTCTCCCTTGCCAGACTCTTGCATGACAAGATACTCAAGACTACTGCTGCATCCAATAAGCAGAGCCAAAGCAAGGGGCGGAACAACACAGCCGTGGAAACGGAGATGGACAAGTTGCTCATTAGATGGCACAGGATTGTTTGCAATCGTTGTTCTAACAAATTGATAAATGTCTCTGGTAAGGTCACGCAACATGTCTACAGCCAGCATAGAGTTGTCCCCAGTTCGAGGTATATCAACTACAACCAAACAGCGCAAATTTGGTAACAATGACATATATTGTACCAACTGCAAATACATCGAGTGAAAGGTCATTGATCTGTCAAACCAAAACGAACAAACCCAAATCTCGTGACCCCATCCATGTAGTAGCTGCGTCATCATGTTCCAAAAAAGTTGGTTCCGCCTCCACTCTTGTTTGCCACCGAGGATGTTTATCCGTCTTGAAAAGAAAGCATTTGTTCCACCAAGTTCAGAATATCGTTGAAGCTCGTTCCCAAATCTTATCAATTCATAGGGACCGGAAAAGGGAAGTGAGCAAACGGTGATGTCGTGGGATCCCTGGACACGCCATGTGTCAATTGTTTCAACTGCGGGTGCAAACGTTGGTAACATAAAGTTGTCGGCTGCTGTTTTCCAACCTCGACACACTGACCGGCAGTTGAGAATGAGATCCTGTTTGCCTCCTTTCACTGCCCCGCTCCTCCCATAGATGATAGGGAGCACCTACAATTACAACAAATTCAAACCATTAAAAATTGAAACGATTAAATCTGATTTAAAGATTTAATAATATGTTATGTAAATAATAGATATATATTACCTCTTGGAACAAAAAGCATGTCCTTTGAGCTTTGAATTTTTCTCGCCACTGTATTGACATTCTTGCAGCATCAGCCTTGATCTTCCAGTGCTTCCCATCACCATCTTCTTCTTCTTCCCAATCGCTCAATGTCAGCATTCGTACTTGGTCCACAAAACTTGGTCCAGCAACTTCATCCGTATGTGGCACTGAAGATGACTCTTCTACAGGCTGCTCTGGAACATGATGATGTGATTCCAATTCTTCTTCCCCGACACGTACATTTTTGTCATCCCTCTCGTCCATGTCATTGTCCTTCCCCTGATCCATCTATAAAAAAAAAACAAATGTGATAAAAATTACTGATCAATAATGACAAACAACAAAATTGCAACTGCATAACGGGTTTAAGATAATACTTGTGTCTACCTAAATTATAGCTCACCCTGTGCCCAGGAACCTTTTTAAAATATTTAAATAATGAAATGTTATCACAATCCAAACAATTAAAAAGCCAGGCAAATCACAATCAGATTTGAGATCACATTAAACACAAAAAATCTGGAATATATGGTCTCTCCGACATTCCACTTAACTATCAGATGATAATAACAACAATGAAGTTATTTTTGGTGGTGATATGATGTCATGAGCAAAATCAGCAGGTTGACATTCGTAAAATATTAATGATGGGAGAGAGAAAAAGAAAAAAAAAAGAAAGAGACAGAGAGAATCGTGGATTGTTACGGCTTTTTTACGTTTGTTTGTCGACAGATTTGGTTAGTGTATTACATTACCCCAAGTGCACTCGGCATGTGCAATTGGGAATAGGAATGCAACAAACACATACAATAAGATGGTGATGGGAACGCGCTCAGAAATCCCAACTCACCAATTAGGATATTATAACACCGGCCATCTGCTCCTATTTTATAGAAGAAATTTGTTTTTTCAATGTTTCTGAAGTAATTGAAAATCTTACTTAACTCAACATTTGTGTGAATATGCTACTTATTCTCATTAAAAATTAAAAATTTTTTTTTTGCATATGATAAAGATATGTTAAACTTGCTAATTCGGTAAGCAGAATTTGTTTGTTGATGCCAATTTATCATAACAACCAAAATGGCAAAATCTGCATGTTTCTGCAGTGCATGTTTTTGATGCGATTCAGAATTCCCTTTTCGATCAGATGCCTCCCTACGATATTAAGGAAAACCCCTTTTTTGAAAGCCAAGATTGTTCGTTATTGTGACTAGCCACATTTACGTACATGACAGTGTAGATTATATTTAGTTACTGATTAAAACAAAATCAAAGTATAAACAAACTCGACTTCTCCTAATCAAATCTAAAAGCCCTACAAATAACCTCCCTTTCTCCTGAGTACAGCGGATATTTAACAGTTCTTGAGGCATCATTATTTGAATAGTATCATCCCTAGAGCACTTCAATCAACAAACATCCATTCCATCTGGGAACCCCCAAGACTATGCAGACATTTATTCTTTAATGCGTTCAAAATATGACTATGAGTGGGATCCACATTATCACAAATCTCATAGACCCGTATTTAAATTTTCTCCAAACTCGCCTTACATGTACCATGTAGTATGTCAAGCAACATGCTCAAATTGCATCGTTGCCAACTCCAACAATGTATAGCTTAAATCAACCATAGAAAGTCGTAATTCCTAAATCTTATGATTACAAAAGCATATATGTATATGATGTGTCATTCGATAAAAACAGATTTTTAGCATATTGCAATTTACATAATACTTAAATATATATTTTGTCATCAATTCAGTGAATGACCAAACCCAGTTGAACAGGAGCATTTAAAGAGGTGACCAAGAAAAAAATGACAATCACAAAAACAACTGGGTATATAATAGTATTTCAAAGAAAGTCATTAACTTGTTTATTAGTAATAGTTCATTTCAAAGTAAAAATTATAATTAGTTATGATTAGTTATAATTAGTCTGTACATAAAGTTAACATTAACACTTCTTTTCACACTCCTACATCCTAGTCCAAATATAATACTATAAAAATGTCTGTACATAGTAATATTAACTAATGTTATTATAATAATATATCTAGTCGCATGTACATTATACCTAAAATCTACACCTTCAATTATAAATTCAATCTATAGACTAATAACTACATATTGACTTGACTCAAAGTTATAATTAAATTCTAATAGTAAAACAATAATTCATATCAATATCCATCGTACATCATTATCATTCTTAAGCTAATTTTGCATGAATCTATCAAACCCTTCACGTGTGTATTGTTCCCACTGGAATGTAATCGTTTTAAGTAATGGCATGAGAACCCAGATCCTGCAACTATGGACTCCCCTTCCCATCCGATTGAGACATTGGCCCAAGCCTGTGATCTCGCCAGTGTACGGATAGTGAAACATGAACACACATTGGTCAGTCTCGTCCATCAACATGTGGTCAATGAGATTGGGAAATGGAGTCACACGAAGGTTGTCCACCACAGCAGGGTCAGCAATATTGCCGTGCTCCCCAATCAGTACATCTTGACCAACCGCCCTGGTGAGAAAGATATGAAGGGATTGAATGAAGGGGCAAAAGGCAAGCAAGAAATCAAAAGACCTGGTCCAACTTCTTTCAGAGTGCTCCAGTTCCAGACGTCTGACTGATTTGGGAAGCATCAACTTTGGTGTGGATCTGGCATCCAAAGCAGTCATGTCCCGTAGACCTACCAGCCGGACAGTGTTCACTGGACAACTTGAACAAATTGCTACTAACTGGTGCATCAGATTATGAAGAATGTTTGGTGTTCGACCCTGGTACATTTGTCGGATATCCACCGCAATCTTTGCAAGGTTTAAAACACGATTGACATTTTGGAAGTTTACAGGTAAGATTTCATTAATTCTCATCTGACTAAGGCCATTCACCCTTAATTCCCTCACTCTTGGCCATCTACGACTCTTGTTACGTTCCCAGAGTGATCCTCCAACTACCACATGGACAAGCTGAGTACGATACCTTCGCAAAATTGCATCATGTAAGGGGTCATCGCGACTGGTTTCAGACTGGAACGTCTCAAAATGGGGAGCATGGGCAGTTGGAATGGTACGACGTGCATGTGCTACGGCTTCTTCTACTTCGTCTTCTTCGTCGTCATCGTCGTCTTCGTTTTCTTCTGCTATAATTCCGTCAACCGTCAAGCTCCGTAGTAGGGGGGCGTACTGGAACACTTCGGAGAGGATGAACCGGATCATATGTTCCCTTCCCAAACGACACAAATGCTGAGGATTCTTGACTGAGAGGTATAAGATTCCTGACCCAAACGCCGCCATGAACCGATGCACTCGGGTCCACAGCTCCTCCGTTCGCTGAATTCGTACTTCGGCAGTTTCGTCGCGAACAGGCCTAGAGATGAGTTCCAGGATCACGTACCGTCCAAGAAAGGGAAGTCCAAATCCTTGAGCTCCAGCCAACTCCCCATCCATCGGATCCGGTCCATCACAGTTGATGATGACATGGTTCCTCCGGCCAAGAGCAACCTTATCCTTGAGTGGCGAGACAAAATTAAAGGTGGACCTGTCTCGTTCAAGGCTGGACTCTTCTCCGTGGGGCCGCATGGTGGGATGATTCTCCAAGAACTGATTGATTGCTTCATTCCACCCTTTGCAAACTTGCCGGCATCCAAGGAGCTGGGTAGTGTCCAATCGTCGGTACAGATTGGGCAGCATGGCCTTCATCACGTACATCTTCTTCCATTTTGACAGTACCGTCTCGAACAGCGTACAGCTAATACTCAACCTCATCAAGGTCTCCTCATCTTCGATGTTACTAAAGATAATGCCCCATACCTATAAAAAAAATTAGTTCAATCAATTAGTTGAAATATAAAAATCCGTCTTAAAATTAGATAAACTGATGATGACATTAATTTAGATTAATAAACATACTTCTTCGGGGAGAATGTCTACAGCGTCCCTGACTTGCATGTTGTGAAGAGCACCATTCTCCATCGCAGGTGCCATGTCCATCGCATTCTGCAACTCGTCCGCAGGAACATTGACAAGGAGATTGCCAAGCAGCAAATCCGGTCCAGGAACTCGACCTCGCCCCCCACCAGCAGCTGCTCGAACAGGTCCGCCAACTCCAACTTGTCCAACAGGAGCAGCACCAGCCGCTCGAACTACTCTCCTTCCACCACCTCCTTCATTAGCAGCTTGACCCCTTCCATTACCTCCATTGTTAGAACGACCTCGTCGTGGAAGCTCCATTTCAGCAAAATCTACAAAACAAAACAGAAAATTAAAAAAAAAATAGATTACACTTTTTAAAAAATGTTCGAGAGAAGTTTTTTTTTAATGCAAAATTCATTAAATTAATTGCCTAAATTAATACATACTATTATACTTACCAGAATTTTAACAACAACAATTAAAATGCAAAGTTTGATAAAAAAAAAATTAAATGAAAAAACAATGAAAAATTAGAGCTGATCATATCTTGGTAGAAAAAAAATAAGACAAATTAAAAATCTGTAGGAGACGAATGAACCCTGTCAGAATGCTGTGATTTAATGAGCGTGTTTTTCAATATGAAGTCCTGGAACTTTCGTTTCCTCAACGTTTTACTTTTCAGCAGACAATACATTGCAATAGCCACTGTCGACTGTCGATGATTTAAAAGAAAAAGGCTCGTTTTGTCGAGAAGAATCCATATGACTAAAATTCATCTGACTAAAATGCACTTGACTTTGTTGAATCACGAGTCAAGTTGAATTGGAAGAAAGCGCACGTGTACAATTTTGCCTATGAAATGGATATGAAACCATATCACACATTTCTATTTACATAAGTTGCATTGGAAGGATGAGAGGACTCGTAATGCATTGCTAATGACGATACACAGAAAAAGTCGTAAAAATGTCGAGTGCACAATACATGGCCTTTCCGTGGTTGGTTTGATGCGATATAATGCATTCCTTTTGACTGCGCGGCAATATTGGATGGATTACATGGATCGATTGACAACAAGCATGAAAAACACTCAACCTCGAGACAAGTTGAGAGTGAGAGAGAAATGGGGCTATTGTGTTTGAGGTTGATGTGATATAATGCTTTTCTTATGGTAGTGTCAATGAAATTACATAAGGCCCTTGTATAAAATATGTGTCCATGTTCTTGGTTCAAATGAGATCAAACAGACGACGATGAGGTAAGCTGGAACGAACGTAAGCTGGAACGAACCTGTCCATATCATTCCATCATTAATTTTAGGACTTGACCAGCACATTCCAAATCATACATTCCCCATTTTGACTTCAAAAATCATCTAAATTAAAGTAATTCATTGAAACTTCATTCTGAGAGCACTTAATAATAGTTTAATTAAAGTGAACCGTTAATTAGCATATCAATCTGAAAACAAGTTAATGTTTTGTTCTGGCAATAAATTATCTTTTCATTATTTAAGTTTGCTGTAAAATGGAGATTAAATTTAATAGCAATGAAGTAACATTTTTAAAAAAAAATTGCTTGTTTCTTAGTTGTCTTTATTATCACAGTTTGACAATGGCCCGAAACAAGCAAGTTAGAAAACAATGCGAAGGCAAGGTAAAGGAAGGTGATATACGTTCAAATAATTGCCAATTTGTAGTCAATTAATTAATATCTAATTTGCATATGGCATTGTAGGGTTGGAAAGCTTATGGGGCATTTTGATATGAAATATGAAATATGTAATAATTGCATGCGGACCAGGAAGGTACTACTTTAAAAAAGATTGTAACATAACTGGAGCCACAACAATTAAACATTCTTGCAAATTGTGAATATAACATGGAAAATTAATTAAGCTATGCAATCATTCCATAGGTGGCCAAATATTTTATTATCTCACGTAAATACTTTTTCGGGATCTTTCCAAAACCTAACCTAACAATAAACAAAATAATCTACTAACTAATAGGACAATTTTGTAATTTTATTTCGCATTTAACTGGTCAATTTCTTTTCCAAACTTTTATCATCACAAAAATATTTGCACATGGCAATGGACAATAGAATTCACTGGTTGCGGACTTCACATCCACGGTATGGGTATAACTTGTCAGTTCTACTCACTATACTTCTAACACTTCACCGGAAATATAATTCTTTATTGTAAGTAATATTCTTCTTCTCAAAACCTTCTTCCTCTCAAAATCAAATTCCTTTCAAAACCAGCACGAAAAATGTTTCGTCGTAATTGTTGTTCTCTCCTCAATGTAGTATTGTTTTATAAGAAAAAATGTCGTTTTGTTCGGGATATACAACATTTAATATGCTGAATTAAAACATAATAAGACACGGGCACAACTCTTGAGACACAACTCTAGAGATACAACTCTTTTCGGCGTGGTTTGCGAATGTGTGACGAGAATTTAAACACCAAAAAAATTGTTAAATTGGTCAATACATAAATTATCATGATTCACATTTGAATTATCGTAATTAGAATTTTATAAAACTCTAAAAATCCTCAAAAAAACTACAATCCACCCAAAATCCACCCAAAATCCACCACATCGAAATCTCGTAGTTACCAGTTGATATTTCTAAAAATTCGCATTTCATGTACCAATTTAATATGACAAACCTCGAACAAAATATAATCATCAAAGAATAAATATGATTATTTTATTCTAAAATTGCCCAACAAATTCGGTAGTTCCTGCATAGAATTTATAAGATGTGTCATTCGAAAGCGTGATTTCCAACAACATTGCTACCAGTTGTTGCAAAACAACAATTTAAAAAACAACATGGTGTCAGGAGCATTTAAAGAGGTGACCAAGAAAAAAATGACAATCACAAAAACAACTGGGTATATAATAGTATTTCAAAGACAGTCATTAACTTGTTTATTGGTAATAGTTCATATCAAAGGAAAAATTATAATTAGTTATGATTACTTATAATTAGTCTGTACATAATAATTCTACAACTGTACATAAAATTAACATTAACATTTATCTTCACACTTGTACATAATTACTAAACTTAATTATACAACAAACTCTGTACATTATGGTTTTTTTCATATTTTTTTAAATACAAATACAAACATTCACTCAGTCGCATGAAAATAAATCATTGTATAGGTAGGCAACGGTGCTTAACACAACACTGAATGAACTTATAATAATTTAACAATTTAAGAATAATTCATATTAATATTCATCGTACACCATTGTCATTCTTAAACTAATTTCGCCTGAATCTATCAAACCCTTCACGTGTGTACTGTTCCCACTGGAATGTAATGGTTCTGAGTCTCGGCATAAGGACCCAGATCCTGCAACTGCGAACTGACCAGGCTCTTTCTGCCCTAGTGAAGCAATGACCCAGACCTGTGATCTCTCTTGGGTACTGATAATTAAAAAAACGTAAACACAAGGCAGTCTCATGCATTCCCATAATGTCAATGAGACATGGGAACGGAACTGAAATAAGATTTGCAATCAATTGTGGGGGTGCCTGTTGCGGGAGCTCCCCAATCAGTACATTTTGACCAACCGCTTTGGTGAGGAAAATGTGGAGGGATTGGATGTACGGGCAAAAGACTAATAGGAAATCAAAACACCGAGTCCAACTACCACCAGAGTGCTCCAGTTCCAACCTTTTCACTGAATCAGGCAGCATGTACATTGGGTTGGCCCGTGCGTCCAACGCAGTCATTTCTTTGAAACCAATAAGCCGAACAGTGTTGACAGGACAATTGGTACAGATCGTAACCAACTGGAGCATAAGATTCTGGATGATATTCTGTGTGCGACCTTGACACAGAGTTCTTAGATCCACCGCAATCTTTCCGAGGCGTGGAAATGGATTGAAATTAGGGAACATTGCAGGTAACATCTCATTAGGTCTCATTCGAGTCATTCCATTAATCCGAACTTCTTTGAGTCTTGGCCACCTAAGTTCAACGTTGCGATCCCAGAGTACAACACCCAGTACAATCTTACCAAGCTGAGAACAATACCTTTCCAGAATTTCTTCGTGAATTGTATCATAGTGGCGAGTAACAGATTGGAAGGTTTCAAAATGAGGAGCGAGAGCAGTTGGAATTGTAAGGACAGAAGGTTCTTCGTATGCTCGTGTAATCCTACCAACCGTCAGACTTCTTAGTTGGGGGGCAAACCGGAAAACATCAGAGAGAACAAAACGGATCATGGCATTCTTTCCCCAATCACACAACTTTTCATCGTACTTGACGGAGAGGTAAAAGATTCCTGGACCGAAGGTTGCCATGAATCGATGCACCCTCGCCCATAGCAGCTTTGCTCGCCTATCCTTTTCTTCATCTTCTTCACCTGGCAGCGGCCTCGACACAAGCTCCAAAATCACGTACCGGCCAAGAAAGGGAAGTCCAAATCCTTGAGCTCCAGCCAACTCGCCATCCATCGGATCCGGTCCATCACAGCTAATGATGACATGGTTCCTCCTGCCAAGAGCAACCTTATCCTTGAGGGGAGAGACAAAATTAAAGGTGGACCTGTCTCGTTCCAGGCTGGTCTCTTCTCCGTGGGGTCTCATGGTGGGATGATTCTCCAGAAATTGGACAATGGCGTCGTTCCATCCTTTGCAGACTTTTCGGCATCCAAGTAGCTGTTTAGTGTCCAATCGTCGGTACAGATTGGGCAGCATGGCCTTCATCACGTACGTCTTCTTCCATTTTGACAGTACCGTCTCGAACAGCGTACAGCTAATACTCAACCTCATCATGGTCTCCTCATCTTCGATGTTACTAAAGATAATGCCCCATACCTATAAATAAAATTAGTTCAATCAATTAGTTGAAATATAAAAATCCGTCTTAAAATTAGATAAACTGATGATGACATTAATTTAGATTAATAAACATACTTCTTCGGGGAAAACATCTACAGCGTCTCTTGCCGGCATGTTGTGAAAAGCCGCATTCTCCATCGCAGGCGCCATGTCGATCACATTCCGCAACTCGTCCGCAGGAACATTGACAAGGAGATTCCCAAGCAGCAAATCCTGTCCAGGAACTTGACCTGGCCCCCCACCTGCAGCTGCTCGAACAGGTTCCACAGGAACAATACCAGCCGCACGAACTACTCCATCAGCAAGTTGATCTCGTCCTCCTTCACCTCCTCCACCATCGCCTTCCATTGTAGCGAAACCTGCAAAACAAAATTGAAAAAAATAAAGGACCACATTTAACAAGTTAAAAGACAATACAAAAAAACAAAAATAAGTTACCAAATTAATTATTACCAATCCAAACTAATTGGTATACTTACCCGAACCGTATCAGAAATTAAAGTATTGATTTAAAAAACAAAACAATGAATTTTTTTTTTAAAAATGGAGCTGATCTTTCCAGAAAAAATCTTTTCACATAATTGGGCCCGGTCAAATTGCCGTGATTGAATAATGAGCTCTTTCTGCAACGTTCAATACGAGAGTTGAATTAGGATTGGTACTTTTTCTCCGCAAAGTTGATAGAAAAAATTGAAAATCGTACATTATAACATCCTACTTAAATCTGCTTAAACCTTATGATATTGCAAACATTAGCACTGCTTATAAAATGCACAGTAAGACTAAAATACACTCGAGTTTGTCGACTCATGAGTCGACAAATGGATTCAAGCTGAGAAAATGTAAGAAAGAGAAACGTTGACGTATTGTGCATTATGCAATACACGACGAGACTAGAGAAGACTCAACTCGAGAGAGAATTCTAATGAACCCACACGGATGATGGAATATAATGCATTTCTTATGACCGGGAACAGGAAAATGTCGACAGATAGATAGAGAATGAAGGATAGAGCAGGGAGAGCAAAATGTATAGGACCCTTGCACAGATGGCGGATGTAAAAGTATGCTTTCCTTATGATAAGGATAAAGAAAAAGTCAACTTATGAAGGACGAGAGATCTAGAGACAGAGTGAAGGGAGAGCAAAATGGATAGGACACACAGTGTTTGATGATGTTCTGTTTATGAGCGTTCGTGTTCATTTTCTTGGATAGAATGAGAAAGAAAAACAGAAACGAACCTAGTTTATTGTATGTTGGGGTTGAGGGATTAATTGAACTTTAAAGAAGAGTTATGATTAAATACAGAAATAATTTTTTTTTAAATCAAATTAAACTCAAATCGTGTCGTGTTTGTCCCATTTTTCGACAGCGCTCTATTTTATTTTAGAAATAGAAAGTAGAATTTTGATATAAAAAACTAGCAACATTTACAATATAATTGCGCACATAATTGTACATAATTGTTATGATTAGTTAATTTTTGAATTATATCATACAGAAAAGGTGTAGTAAATTATTATGCCATAATATTTCATTTTTAAATATACATAAAGCAAATTAGTGGACACTTTGAGGGGATATTATTGTTGTTAACTGATGGTTATAAGTTACAAGTAAAATTAACTATCCAAATCGCTTTCATGTCACCCTGTACACAACTTGGGGTCTTACCATAACCTAACCTAACAATCTATATACTAATCTACTAATTAATGTGAATATTATGGATGAGGAAAGTACAATGGCGACGACGGATTTACCAGACTAACTAGCAATTGTAGATTAGAACATTTTCAAAAACAAATTAGCACATCTTGTTCCCCATTCGATTGCCTTTCTAACGACATATAATTCAACATTCAACTCTAACAGGAAGATTATTAAAACATAGATTTTTTAATCAGACTTTTCCAGTCGGCTCATTTGGATTTTCGCAGTGTATGTTGCGTTTTAGTTCATATAACGGCAAATACATTTTCATACGTGCATCAATACTTGCTTATAAAAGTAGTATATTTCTGTATACATCGATAAGGGTACATTGCAATCATGACTAGAAATAAATTCATAAACGTGTTTTGTATTATATATTGCGTACCCAAAAGATCAAACATTTAGTCAGAATCATCATCGTCATCATCTTGCCTAAATCTACCCAGATAATTTGTTATATCCCTTTGCACCGAGATAATATTGTCATTATAATGGGCAAGAATAATTTTTCCATAGTCTGTTGTTTCCAACAACCTTTTACAAAAACTTACGCGTGCCCCTCGAGCTTTTGCCGGATTAAGACTCATATGAGTTTCGTTTTGCAAAATTAGATTCAGACTCATCAGTGCCATAATGACACATTGGTTTTTCTTCTGAACTTGACTTTTCAAATCAACGACCACCCAATTACGGACTCCGTATTTAATATTAATCATTCTAACAAGTTCCTGGTAATAGAAAGACCGCGCAGTTTTGCACAGCCAACGAGGCAAAGAGTCTATGTATCTAATTTCTGAATTCGCAAACGAAACCCAAGTAAGCCAAGCATGATGGAACGCAAAGGAAACCATGTACAAATTACAATCGGCCAAGTCTTGCTCATTAATATTAGGGAGATAACAATTATAAGAAACATACAAATCTGTTGAAACAACCTCTTCGAACAAGTCGTCACATTTATCCTCCTCTGAGGAATTCACTTGTACTACTTGTGAATCTTTAATTCTATCATTAAAATCTGCCATTTTTGGAATGACATGAATGGCTCTGTTGCTGACAATAATATGTCGTTTCTTTGCTGTTGCGTCTCTCCCAAGCACTTCTTCATGGACCAACTGAGCAATAGCAAAAGCGACGTTGTCACAAATATAATTAGTCCCACGGAGAGAATTCAAATGGGTGATGGTTCCTTTTGCATCCCCAACCTCGAAAACTACAGTTGACAAATCAAATTCAAAAGAGCCGTTATTTGGACGATAGATACTTGGTGGATGAGGATCCCGGCGACGACGGTTACAAGTTGATGACGATGACTGGACTACTGGTGGATTGGAATATTCTTCAACTAGATCCCGTTGCTCAGTACTCCATTCGGGCATGTCATTCAAAAGACACCTTCGCAAATGATAATTATTGCCAGCTAAAAATTTAAAACAAAAAATTCATTGTTAGAAAAATGACATAAAAGCAATCGTAAGCAAATAGCATTACAGTTATATTTCAAAATGGAAAAGGGTATGTGTAAAACTTACCTAGAGGAGCCCCAAAGGTAGAGACACAGTAGTTGTGGGTAATGTGACCAACTATCTTAACGGCATCTGCTGGCGAAATCTGCTTCTCCTTCAGCTTGTTCAACATGGTCCGAAGACATTTCACATCCGTTATGTTCTGGAGAAAATGGTAGAATCGTTCCTTACATTTCCCGGAATTTGGATCATATTTTGCCAAAATGTATCGATACTGCAGTTCTTCCACCTTCAAGTTTCCCATGTTGTTGATGATACGGTCCATCATAAACGCCAATTTAACATTTATATTGACCCCTGGAAAAAAATAAAATTAAAGATAATGTAACAATTCTTACGATAAACGAACTAACAACAAGTACGCAAATTCATTATGAAATTCTTACGTACAATCACATTCACGTAATTCTCTGGTAGTTCCACTTGGTCTTCCCCTGGCCCTTATTGTCCCCGTAATTGGGCGTCGTCTGATGACCCTCCTCGACCCACGCTGTCGTCCTCTCCGAACCATTGTACATATGGCACCAACTACTAATAATAAAAATAAAATGATTTGAAACAATGAAAAATAATGAATGATTTTTTTTTGTCAAACTACTATACAATCAGAACTGACTAGATGAAATTTAAGCGTACTCCACAACGTTACAAAGTGTCATAAACACGTCAAAACAACAACACTTCTACACATGTTAGTATCCCTTCCTAATGATTTGAACAAAACGGGGTAAATTGAGATCAATGGTTACGCGTACAAACACTACAGTAGGCACCTCTTTTTCAAGAGATGAGTATATCTTTCATGTTGGATTTTCTCCATACGATTGCTTGTTGATGGCCGGCATATTAAGCCTCCATGTGTACATAATATTATGCAATCGGAACGTCAGTCAACACTCCACACACGTGTTGTTGTTTTTTCTTGTGAGAGGAAATGACTGAAACTGCTGTACAGGTGCTCTACAGGAACCAAAAAGTGAAAAGTGATACAGCATTAATTATAGTGAACTTTATCGAATAGCAAAAATAACAAAAGTTAAATGTTTTCAGTGATTCAGAAGAATATAACGTAAGTAAATATATACTCCTGGTTGTGTGCTTTTTCATGCATTAAAAATAAGTATTAAATATAATTTTTCATTTCCAGTCAGTCCAATATCATGGAACAGAGATCGGACACCGGTAATGACAAAGACGACGAGTTGAATCAGCAAGCAAAGATATTAACGTCCACTGCAGCGCCATCGGCTTCGACTTCTCCAGCGGCTGCTCCAACCGTCATAGTTTCGAACGCCAAACAAAAGACAACCGCAAACCTTCCCAATGACAAGGACTCGCTTAGGGACAAGTGGAAGAATGATAAGAAAAGACAAAGATCTATTGAGGTCTGTGGTTTTATTTAGTAGTTTTATTTTATGTGATGATACTTTCCAATGCAGGACGCATAAATTTGAGTGGCTTTTATTAATTATCCATTTATTATCATTTCAGAAACTACGGAAGCAGGGACACCAAGTTGAACCAGCAGGGTCAGGAAGGCCAAAAAAGGTTCGTGTAGCTCCTACCACGTCCGTTTTACAACAAACACCGCCTCCTCTCCAATCGACTGCTATCAAATCAAAAGGCATTGCTGCTGATCATCATGGAAAAGGTTCGAATTCATCAGTCATCGCTCAGTCAACATCTTTGTCAGCAAGAGCACCATCAGTATCAGTATCAAAGACCACTTCTCATCAAAGAATCAACCTTCAGAAGAAACTGCCAACATTGCTTCCAGAACCAACCCATACATTTGATGACACTGAGATTTTATTTACATTGTTTGTCAAGCATAAAATTTTTAAGCAACTTGATCGCAGAGAAAGAAAAATTGTATTCAACGGAAGTAAATTCGAAACTTATTTAGCTTCAACCGTTGTTGGAAGAGAAAATGAAAACATGAACAGTGTCGTAGTCGTCATCAGTGGCGAACTTCAGTTTATTAAAAATAGAAAACCGATGGGTGTGGTGGGTGCTGACGAAATGTTTGGTGAAATCGGAGTGAGCTTATGTGAACCTTCCCCATGCGCAATTATTACCAAATCTAACGTCAAGCTAATGATGCTGAATAGGGCTGACTTTAAAGAGACTGTTGGAAAGCTTGGAATGACGACAACCACGCGTGGCTTAATGATAGAAGTAATGCACTTTTGTTCATTCTTTGGTAAGTTTAGTTTTGCTATCAAAATACTTTTATCTTTTTATTAGTTATTTATTAACTACAACAAAACGTTTCTTATTTATTTTTGCTTTGATTTTTGATTCTTATAGATAATTTGATCGAAGCCCAAATTATGGAAGTCGCTAGCACAATGCAAGTCAGCCTTGTAGTAAAAGGGGAACAAATCATGACCGAGGGAGAGATTCCTGATTCAATTGGCGTCATAATTGAAGGATCAGCAAACATTGGTGGGAGCGGTAGACGACTAGGACGGTTTGATGTCTTTGGATGTACGAAATTGGAATTTCTTCCGGCAGAAGAAACCGTCACTGTTGTTAGCGACCAGCTCCGGTATGCCTGGATTTCACTTGATACTTTCTGTAAACTAACAGCTCAAGATCAGTTATCACAGGTTAAAAAGAAATTTATTATTTTGGTCATAATATTTTTGTTGTGTTTTCGTGATACGAAGATAAAATTCATAACATGCACTGTTAAATTTAATTTCAGGTTGACAATGAAAGAATTCTAAAGGCCCCAGCTAATTGCAGTGGTATAATTGATGATGAAGATGATAACGACGAGTTTGTTTTACACGAAGATGACAACAACACGGAGCATAACCTTGTTAAAGATGATGATGGTCAAATTGTACCGATTCGCAACATTGCTGATGTTAGTGACATGAATGATATGATGATGGAAGACGATAGGAGCCCGGATGATGGACATGATTTATATTTGTCGCAACAAGACATGGAGACGGGTACAATCTTGTCAGCAAATCAACAGGAATCGTTTAATATCGTATCCACCGTATCCACCCATACATCAGCAACTAAATCAAAATTGCCAACCAAAGCTGTTAACCGGTCCAGAGATGTCAGGATACCTTACGAGCAACATTGCCCTTGTTATGAATTACCCTCAAAAGCACGTTCATTACCAAAATGTTCAGAATGTCTAAAACTGATTGCTAGCGGTCTCAGCTTGTCTGTCGAAGAATCCACCTGCAGTTACTTGTACTTTCGGAAGTTAGTTGAGCCAACAGAAAGAACAATTAAAGTTACTGGTTTCACTACCCAAAATGACGATGAATGTACGGAAGGTGTTGGGACGGTTGAATCTGGAACTAGTGCCACGACCACTGCCTTGGACATTGAACAAGCCAAATACATTCTCAGATTCATCACACCGGTATTTAAGCGGATTGTGGATGAGGAAATGGATTATATAAATTCTCTCAGTGGTGGTCAACCAGACAGAGTTGTGTTTTTCAAAGGGAACAGTAGTCAGCGCCTAAATGTGCGAGAAAGCTGCGATATTTGTTTAACTACAATTTTTAATTTTCATAAATTTTGCTCTGCCTGTGGCTTTACCGTTTGCCCCAATTGTATCCAGGACAAGATTGTGATGGACGAAGGTAGTCGCAAAAAAACAACGTGGCTTCCCTGTCCCAATGCCAGTTTGTGTGAACAGAAAAAGAATGGCCATCAGCCAAACCAAATGGATATTTCGTGTCTGATTCCAACGAAAGCAATGAAAAAATTATATACCAGGGCAACGGAAGTCAATTTGGGGGATCCAACACCATTCCCTTCATCCTCGGCATCATCAGCGGCGGATACGTTTCATTATTTTGAACAAGCTGGAAAATTATTGGTTTTAGTGGAACCAAAACATGAAAAAAATCTAGTGTTATTCCAAAATGCTTGGGCACAAGGATACCCAGTTCTTATCAGAAACGTGAGAAAAGGAGTCAAGGACGACTTGTGGTCACCTGAAGGATTTGCTGATTATTTCAAGAATGAGAAATGTACGCTGTTGGATGTGATTTCGGGGATGCCACTAAAAGAGAATACAATGGAGGCGTTGTTCCGGGGATTTAGGTCGTTGAAGTTGAGGCTTCAAGATGAGAAAGGAGAAACTGTACTGGCAAAATTAAAGGACTGGCCAACCGAAAAAGATTTTGCCAAAGTTAGCCAGTTACATTTTGATGATTTTACGAGTATCAGCCCCATCCCGGAATATACCAGAAGAGATGGGAGTTTTAACTTGGCAGCACGGTTTCCTTCCTGGTCATGTCCGCCGGATCTTGGTCCAAAGTTGTACATTGCACAAGGCTCGTGTGAGAACTTTGAAAAGGGAACGACATTATTGCACCTGGACGTTTCGGACGCATTCAATATTAACATGTGTGTTTGTGCTCCAGACGATAATGACAAATATGCAAGTCCGGAAAGTAAGTAGAACATAATCAATGTCTTGCTGACCGTTAACATGTTATATTTTGTAATTAATTTTTGAATGAACCCATTCTAATTGAAAATATGAAATTTGCAGAAATCGTAGAGATTCTGATCGCATCCGGGGCTGCCGAGCAGAGACATGCAGCCGACTACATGAACGGCCAAACTATTCCCGGGGCTATTTGGCACATGTGGCTGGAGACGGATGCATTAAAATTACGATGTTATTTAAAGGAGGTAATGAATAACTAACTAACTTTAACTTTGTACTAAATAGTAACCATTAAAACTATATTATTATTTTTATTATTATTATTGTTGTTATTATTATTATATATTACTATTATTGTGTTTGTTTCTGCTGTTGATAATAATATTACAGGAGGCAACCTTGCGGGGAATCCCAATTCCATTAGACTGTGACCCAATTCACGATCAAAACTGGTACATAGATGAAAATATGAGAAAAACATTGAAGGACAAGTACAATGTCAACACGATTACAATAATTCAGGGGGAAGGGGACGCAATATTCATTCCTGCAGGATGTCCCCACCAGGTATATGTACTTTTTATACTTTTAATTTCACATAGTAAGCCTTTAAATGTAATTTGAGCAAAATATTTAGTTTGGTCTTCCCTTGTTTCTGTTTTTTAGGTTAAAAATATAAACAGTTGTATCAAGATTGCTGCTGACTTTGTCTCGCCTGAAAACATCGCAAAGTGTATGGAGTTGACCAACCAGTTTAGAAAATTATCTCCTGTTCACTCAAATCAAAAGGATATATTGCAAGGAAAAACCATTGTTTTTTACGCATCAAAAGATTCAATTTCCATTTTGTAGTTTTCACATCAGCCAGAATTTTATTATTTGTTATGAGTATGAATTAAATACAATCAAAGAGATTTAAAAGTAAAGCACGGCTTATCAAAAGCTCCTATAGATAGTTTCAAAAGTGGACAAAAAAAAGTGGACAAAAAAAAGTAGACAATATTATTATTTGCTCTAATGATATATTTATTGAAGTCTGTACCTTTACTAATTACAAATCAATAGGTTTACGCAAAAATAGGATAAATGTCAATAGAGGAGATGTACTTGTATTGGGCTTTGTACAATAATAAATTGTTCAATATCCGATTACGTATACTGCTAAATTTTTAGTATCAACTTTGGCATGTTTATTTTAAATCAGCACCTGGGAATAGAAAGTCTCAATGTTTAAATGATTCCAATTGTGGTAGTTCTAATGAGATACCTCTTCTTCACCAAAAATCTTACCATGTTTACCATATCTCATTAAAATCCTCTTTGTTCACACAAGAAGAATGTGCCAGATAATGGGGCAATATAATATGATTCTGATAATGGCATTGATGAAAATCAGATACCAACAGTCAAAAATCAAATAAATCACGTTTGATTTGTCATATTAAGAGATCACATTATATGTCCATATATGAGAGCAAAACAAAAACGAATTGGAATGATGCAGACGAATCATTTTAATATAAACTAAAAATTACGCACTTGGAATGATGAATTACCAATGCGAACAGAGAAAAATCAGATCAGTGCTCATATTCCAGCAAATCCACCATGAATCCACCAGAAATCCACCAGAAATCCACCAGAAATCCACCAGAAATCCACCAGAAATCCACCAGAAATCCGCCAGAAATCCACCAGAAATCCACCAGAAATCCACCAGAAATCCACCAGAAATCCCAATAAATCCCCAATATTAAGGCTTTCAAAAATATTGGTTTCCATCAAATGTCAAAAAAATATATTATATCGTCTGTATTTGAGTAGTAAAATGGAACTGATTGTGAGAGAACAAGAAATGGCGGGTATGCGGATCCCAACAATTAAGGGATCCTCATCCTCAGAGGAGAATGTTTCAGGGATACTTTCACTCTCGGCATACGATATGTATTTCGTAACAGGAAAAGCCACAAGAATGAAGATTATTAAACTGCTTTATACAATGTATTTTATACCCTAAATTAAGAGCCGATTTGAACTCTTATTAATTGCTAAAACATGTATCCATTTCATCTATTATTTTTTATGATGTAAATATCATGTGGGATATTGTGTTTTTTTGTTGTGGACGGGTAGCATTTTATGTCATTAAGATGTTCCATATTCATTTCCTTATCTAATTATAATAAATAAAATCAAACAAAGTACTATAATTCAAATCAGAAAGTCATCAACTTTATTATTCATAAATACATCAAATTATTTACAAGATTCAGCGGATCAAACTTAATAAATTAAACTGTACATTACTACATACTAAAATTAACAATTATCATGTACATAATTAAATTTAAACAATATAACAAATACTTGAGAATAGAGGAATGGAGATACTTAATTAACATCACAGCCACCAACCTAAATCTTAGTTTCCCATATACCTATCAAATTCTAAACGGGAATAATCTTCCCACTGAA
>JAQIXQ010000133.1:0-54397 GCA_034700485.1 Pseudosinella alba | reverse complement strand
GGCTCGGCTACCGATCTTACACCTGCGGCCATGAGATCGAATCCAGGCAAAAGTGGAATTTTTTTTTTGTTTTTATTATGTATTCTTTAGCTTGCCTGCCTTTGGCAGGCTCCCCGCACTAGTATGAAATATATGATTTCCCATCCCACTCCCTTCCCTCCATCTACTCACCCACAATCATTATCATCATCGGCCCCACCACCCCCTCCCGTTTCATTTCATACATCGAAAATGCAAAGCTTATCTAATTTCCTTTCTTCACATTCCCCTCCCAACTCCCGGAACTACTTTCACCAATAAATGTTTTTTTCTACTAGACTCTTGATATTATGGGAGCCGAGGTGGGGGAAATCTTGTCTTGTGTAAATTGATCGAATTCAATTGAAAATGTTGATGATGATGATGATGATAAAGGAAGTACGCATGATAAGAGGCAGAATGGAATAATATAATGTATAATGTGGGCCCTTGTCCTAGTCGGTCGCTTGTTGGGGTACCGTTTCCATTTCATGGCCCTTTTTTGCAATAATGATGGTGATTATGGTAGTAGTTGGTTGGTGGCGGTCCGCCACTGGTGGAGTGGCTTGGCTTCTGCTAGAATGGTAGCTGAATAAGCTCTAAAAGTCATTTTAAAAGGAGAAAAAATGATTATGGCGATATGACTCTGACTACCAGACCAGTGGATTATATCATTTAATATGATTACCTTTAACGGAGGACTTTTGGCACGACTATGACTATATGAATATGGCTGAAGGTGGTCTGGACTGGACTGGTTGTCCCCGGTCCTGGGTGCAGATTCTGCTCCTCTGGGTTATTGCATTGTAATATATATAACTCGCCAGTTTTATTAATATGATGATTGCATACTGCCTGATAGTGGACTGGCCTGGTCTATTTCAGTGGTTAAATATAAGTTGAAGGTGGGGAGGATATTTCCAGTGTAAAAATATTTTAATGCTCTCCAGTTTCAAGGGAAGTTGTTCCTTTTGGAGGGAATTTATTTAGCTCCCAGCCTTTCCGCAAAGTTTTCATTTCAAGATCATAACGGTATAACGGAAATGATTATTGCTTTTTCGACGAAGCATAAACGCATTGGCTGGGGCTGGGGGGAATTTAGAGGGACTTTCTCCGTTAAGTCCAACATGAAACCTGATTTATATTTCGAATTGCTAAATTAGATTGCGCATCATAACCTATTGCAAATGGGTAAAAGAGAAGTTCAACTAGGGACAAATGAAAGAAGGAAATTGAAATTATTATAAAATTACATTTTGCAATATTTTGCAAATTGAAACTGGTTAAAAAATAGTCAAGATAGAAAATTATGATGAATTAGATTTAATTGATAACAAAGATGGTAAAATACTTTCAGCATTTAGTTACAAATCATAACGCGATGAGCTCAAAAAATAATATTATGCAAGCAATGTCCAATAGAATTGTAGAGTCCAGAGTCCAGACATATAGATTGGTAGATAGCAATTATGCACAAAATATTTCAAAACATGCAAAAAAAATTGCAAAAGAATTAACGGGCTCAACCGGGATTTGAACCCGGGACCTCCTGCACCCAAAGCAGGAATCATACCCCTAGACCATTGAGCCGTTTTGGTAAGAGAGGAAGTGTAATAGCTTCCACTTCAATATAGGCAGCAGTACACGGAGCTCATCCTCATTTTGAAAGCGGAGCGAACAAAGCAAAGAGTCAACCAAGCCAAGCGCAAACAAGAAATCATACATATAAAAGCCATGAAAAAAAGTGAAGGGAAGAAGCCAACAAGTTAACAAGTTCAATATAAAAAAAGTTTGCCAATTTGATTCATTCATTGCATCAGATCATAATTTTATTATGAGATGGCAATATGGCATCATTTTATTATAGGTGCATATATCAATGTGCAAATATTATGCATCTGTTGCAGCCAAACATATTCCTTTCCTCAAAGTAATCCGGTACAAATCCAAACCATAAAGATATCAGTGGGATATCTGGTTGACTATGATTTACTAATTTTTTATTTGCAGAGTGTGGTTGTGGTTATGGTTAATCCATAATAAATCTACACATACCCATGTATGTTTGACAGTGGAATGGTTTCATTCAGTGGTAAAATTTAGTCATTTATGTAATTCTTAAATGTCAATATGTAACTGGTATTTTAATACTGCATTGTGGAATAGTGGAATGCGTAATTGATTTGAAACTGGCCTTTAAAAAACTGGCATATGTGCCAATATTAAATGATACGTTTGCATCATGAGCAGAGAAACAAGTTTACTGATGCATTAAAATTAAGTATACCCTCCTTAACTAAACATTTACATGAAGTATGATTGTGATGTTGACTTGATATAGGATAAGAACGGTTCATTAACATAACATAGGTATGATTAGGTAATTAAAAACTTACTAATTAATTGATTGATTGAATCTTTCAAAATATATGGATAACCAGTTGCATTTATGCAATTGTACTTATCATGATGTATCCTTGTGTGGCGTATCTGGATTATTCCTTGTGTCAAAAACTATATTCTGTCAGTTTAGATTATGCCACTCGATTAGATAAATTAGATAAACATGATTTAATTATGCGAATACTGTCGGTCGATGAAGGCGAGTTTTCTGAAAATGCCGAACCTATTCTATGTATGTTTCAGTTGCAAATTCATTTCAACAACTGAATAACTACAATATAATCAAAATTAGTGTATTGGTAAAAGACGGGATTATCTCCAGAATCAAAATAAATTAAGCTTGCGTGGCCACCAAAATGATTTCAGGTCGGTTGATGTGTGTCCCAAGCTTCTCGCATATTATAAAGGCGGCTGCTCAAACAGGTATGTAGATAGATACTTAATTGATTTCTAATTGTCACAAGAAAGACTTTCTATCTAATATACAGAATCTAATTCGTTTACTGACTGATCAGGCGCATTTATGTGCGTTGTCGATGTCTTGTGTCAAAACTTAATTGAGAGAAAGGAGTGGGGTATATGGCGCACTGTTAGAATTGGTTCGATTGGATTCTTCTTTGTTGTAAGTCCCGCAGATTTTATAATATATAGCTACCTAGGGATGCATGTGAGACATCCTCATCAAATATTATTGTATGCAAACTTCCCTGTATAACCTTGCAGGGACCTGTCCTGCGGTGGTTTGAACGTTTGGACCCTCGCATTTTACTTACGGTTTACTGTGTTCATTGGATTCTGATGTAATCAAAAATACAACTTTTATCATCTTCCAGTGAAAATAAGGCTTAATCTAGTTTTAAATAAATAAAATGTTATTATGCTTTGTGCATAAATAAAAGACATACAAGTTTAATGAGGATTTAGTAAAAAAAAATAATCATAAAAGGATAATGGAACAAAGATAAATTACTCATGTACCAATCATATATCTTGATTTTAATTACAGGACAAAATATTATTATATCGGTCTGTTCGTAAATTAAATACTTTTTCAGATTTGCCCTTTAATTACGAACATTAGTCCATTCCAACAGTACGTATTAGAAAGTGAACTGAAAAATGTCTTTGTTAAGGAGGCGAAAGGAATCGAAATCTAGTTTTTTTTAAAATTATGCCCACATATAAGAATCTTAAATGTATCTACGAATTTTAAGTGCATTGATTTTAAGGAGAGTGGAACTGGATGGATGGTTTGATTTCTTAAAAAAGAAAAGTGCATGCCTACTTAAACGCATGCATAACTGCGGATTTTATTAATCAATACAGTAATGAAAAACATTCTGACAAACTGAATGGCCAAGGATTTGAAAACTACCCCTCATATGCCTTCATGTTCATGGTTTCACGAAGGTCTTTAAATAATTAAATTGAAATTACAATTCGAGATTTTTGGTCCTATGAAAAGCTACTGCGAAAAAATTTGCCTGCCCTGCATAATAATATAGAAAAATCTACAAGTTTTCCTCTCATTAATAATAAATTGCTTATTTATATAATATACCGGAAATATATAATATTATAAAAGAGGCATGGTCCTCCCACTCAGAACGCGGGTGAATTTGCTAACTGTTTCTCGAATTTTCCAAATAATGTAGCTTAAGAATATAGAAATCGGAATATGAAGATTCAATAGCTGAATTTAAATGTATTGATCGAAGCATCCTTGTCAGAAAGTCGAAGGGCAACAGTAATCTATCCTCATTTACGTTTTCTAGCTTGTCCAAGCAGCAACAAATCTCTAACTTTAAGTCGTCATCAAAGCATATAGTATTTCGAATTATGCATACCAATTACTAACTAAATGAAATCCTTGGGATCTTTTAAGCTGTTAATCATATTTTGAATCATTTAATTAAAAAATTAGACCAAGATGGGTCTGGGTGAGGCGGCCATAAACGTCCAACTGATAGTGGAGAAGTTGATTGACTTTCCGGTAAAGTATGACAAAGTTTCCAATAGGTTTGTCCCTAATCCCAAGTTTCAGAACAAAAGCTTCAGAACATTTCCAATCAAGTGGTATATTGGGAATGGGGGTGTGCTCTGGGCAAATATTTACTCAATCGCACATTTGACTCGACTAATCCTAAACTTCAAGCATATTTCAAAAGTGTCCTTTGCAACAGCAGAGGAGATTTTGGTCTACATCTTTGTCGTAGCAATGACAATCCAGGCCCTGGCCACTTGGTACACTATCGAGAGTTCCCCCCATGAGCATGGCTACACAACGAATCCCCTTTTCTCCATGTGTGGCGTAAAATACGTTGGTTAGTAAAGAGATCATTTACCAAATTAGTATGTATTAAAATTCTTTTAATCTGGAAATGTGCATCTCTAAATATTATATAAAGGATGGCCCAGTCTGAAGAGGATTCCCGATATTGAGGAAACCTTTGGCTATATCATGGCCATGGGATTCTTCACATTTCCCATTTGCACTGGATCATTTCCATTCCTGCGAGATTATGACCCGATTAGCCGGGTCCTTTCAGGGTTTCTGCCGGAAGGACCGCGACAGATCGCTTCTGCCTTTCTTACTGCATTGTTCACTGGCTTTGGGGCTGTCTCTTGCGGTAACATGATCCTGCAGCTGGTCCCTGGGACCATTAGCATGACTGATGTGGCTCGCCACAACTTGAAGCAAAGTCATCACATGCGCTGCGACAACATCGATGGACCTCTGGAATTCGTCCGGGGTGAGGGAAGCAAGCTGGGAATGTATTATAGAAAGGGTTGGATCCTCCTCATCTCCGTCATTTCCAGATGGAACAAGTTCCGCAAGAGGGAAATTGAAGTTGGGGATAATAGGAACGAAGATGATTCGGAGGAACAACTGGAGCAGGTTGGAGTTGACCCTTCCAGGTCACCCCAGGTCGTTGTCCAGAATCCCAATACGGTTTTCATGAACAGGCTTCGTTTGCACAGAGTATTGTTCATGTTGACAGCCTCGAGCAGTGACAATCTAGCCATTTACGTGCCCACAATTCAAGGGATTGGTTTGACCTTTTGCATCTTCTCAAACTATGGCATAGTTACTTTCTATGATCGGGTAGAAATAATTTTGATTGCTAGTCTGATTGTATTCACGATTGGTTTTAGCATCATTAACATGATACTGTTGCATTATGCATCCCAACCCAATGTCGCATCGGGGGAGATGATTCGGTTTTGGAGGGGAGTAAAGCTCGGGGTAGTTGAGAGGAAAGAGGCCAGGGCGATGCGAATTGCGTCCTTGTCAATGGGCAGGTTTTTCGCTATAAAGAAGAGGTCGGCAATGGACGTGATGGATACGATTATGGTCTATACGATTGATATGATTGCAGTTTAGGTTAATTTCAAGAATGTCACCTTAGCACGCATATCACTTCCTGGCATATTTGTAATTTGTATGACTTTCATTTATCAAGTTGAAGTTGGCTGCAATTTAAGCAATAAAATTAAAATTAGTCCATTAGTTCAGAATTGCATTTTTAATGAGTAAATGCATATAAGTAGGTACAAAGCCAACATGCAGTTATGCTAAGAGCATAAATTAAATAAGGATTTACTCGGGAAATTGATGAATAAAAGGACACGGGAATATAAATAAATTATTCATGTATAAATCACTTTTCGTGCTTTTATCTATCGGACAAATAATATATTATATCGGTCTATATACGTAATAGAGCTCTGCCTTTCCGGATTTTCCATATAATTACACACTCCATTAATACATTAGTCAATTTGTATGTATGTAATAGAAATCGGACGAAAAATTTCTTTTTGCTAAGGAGCAGGGAGGAGTCCGAATTTAGTTACAAAATAAAATCTTAAATACCATTAATGTAATGGAATTGGATGGCTTGAATTCTTTCACAAAAACAAGTGCATATAGGTAGCTCCACTAGATATTATTATGTGTGTGTATATAACTCCCCCACTTATGAATCAATATACATAAATGGGGGAGACTCTGCTAACCGAAGGACTAAGAATTTAAAAACTGCTGGAAAATATAAATAATTACATGAAACTGAAATTCGGGTTATGGAAAAGTTAGTAACTTGACCCTGGTATAAGTTCTATTCTATTACATATCGAATACAAAATTTGTTTTGCATGAAAGATAAATGTATAGAATTCTCTCGACAAAATCTAATAATTTTCCGTTCATTAATAATAAATTACTTATTTTAAACAGACAAATGCCATAATTACAAAAGAGGCAAGATCCTCCCATTGCCGATTCCGAGCGATTATATATTTGGAAAATATGACTATGAATTAAATTTTTGCCAGTATTTTTCAAACTGATGTATATAATATGGCTTAATAATGTCGAAATCATAAGCCGAAGGATTTGAACAAAATCGTAAAATGGATGTTGCAATTTGTAATAGTTGACTTTGAATGTAGTGTCCGAACATCTTCGACATTCACAAAGTCAAAGGGTAAAATAACCGATCAATTTCCAGTTTTAGTCATCAAAATCTAAATTTTTTCAATATTTCGATTATATTTCCAATTAGACATACCAATTACTAAATAAATAACATTCTCCGACTGTTTTACATTGAAAAGTATATATTAAATAAGTTATATTATAAAGTGCACCAAGATGGGCTTAGGTGAGGCGGTAATAAACGTCCAATTGGCTGTGGAAAAGTTAATAGACTTCCCAGTAAAGTTTGACAAGACATCAAATAAGTATATCATCAATCCCAAATTTGAGAACAAAACATTCAAAACATTTCCTACCAAATGGTATATCGGGAATGGGGTTGCATTTGGTATACATTTTTACGTAATATATCATTTGATTTGGTTAATAATAAACTTCAGGCACATTTCAAAGGTGTCGATCGAAGCAGCCGAGGAAATTCTGACCTACATCATGATAGAGGCAATGATCATTCAGGCCATGGTGACTTGGTACACGATTGAGAAAGGACCTGGCGAAAATGCTTTCACTACTAATGCTCTTTTCTCCATGTGTGGCATTAAATACGTTGGTTAGTCCAAATAGTATCACTTATCCCTTAATTCTTTCATATGATTCATGGAATTAATTTGAAGATTTGTCAAATTAAAAATTTTAAAGGATGGCCTAGTCTGAAGAGGATTCCGGATGTTGAGGAGACCCTTGGCTACATCTTGGCACTAGGCTTCCTGATATTTCCAATAGGTTGTGGCACATTCCCATTAATACGCAATTATGACCCCTTCAACAGAGTCCTCACAGGATTACTGCCGGAAGTACCACGAAAGATTGCGGCAAGCATAATAACTACCGTTTTCTCGGGATTTGGGGCTCTTTCATGCGGCAATACCATCTTGATGATTGTCCCTGGCACAATGGCCATGACCGACATTGCTCGTCACAACTTGTGGCTAAGTCGTCATATGCGTTGCGATCAGAAGGATGATGGGACCTTACAACTCATTAGAAATCAGAGCAAGCTGGACATGTATTATGTGAAAGGTTGGAGCACTGTCATTTCATTCATTTCCCAATTCAACATGCTCCTTCAAAGAAAAGTTGGTCCGAGCGAAGATGCTTCAGAACATCCGGTAGTGGTTACAACAGGTGGTAGAGGTTCATCATCGTCATTCCGGGTCACTGACAGAAATCCAAATTCGGTTTTCAGGGACAGGCTTCACTTGCACACCAAGTTGTTCCTACTTTCCAGCACTAGCACTGAATATCTCTCACTTTACATTCCTACAATTCAAGGGATTGGTTTGACCTTTTGCATCTTCTCAAACTATGGCATAGTCACTTTCTATGATCGGATTGAAGCCATTTTGATTGTTAGCTTGGTCTTCTTCACCAGCGGTTTCAGCATAATTAACATGATACTTTTGCATTATGCATCACAACCAAATGTCGCTTCGGGGGAGATGATTCGGTTTTGGAGGGGGGTAAAGCTCGGGATAGTTGAGAAGAAGGAGGCGAGAGCCATGCAGATTGCGTCCTTGTCAATGGGCAGGTTCTTCGCTATAAAAAAGAGGTCGGCAATGGATGTAATGGATACGATTATGGTGTATACGATTGATATGATTGCAGTTTAGGCTAAATTTCCTATAAGTCACCCTTGCACACTTACTATTTCTAAGCCTTGCCTCTCTGTAATCTGCATATGAAATACTTGCAACGTTGCAAATCTTGCGTTTACATATAAATAAAATCACAAATAATTTTATCAGTATTACTAACAAAAACTAAAACTACGTAAGCAAATGCAACTAACTAACCATAAATAAACTTATCTGTTATATTTTATTTCTAACAATTGGCTACGTGGCATGCATGCATGTATAAATGAAGGATGACACTGGAATATAAATCATTTTTTTATATTTTCAGTCTTGTACAAGTAACTCCAATCCAACTCTTATACTTTCCCCCCACACGCTAAGCAAATAAGCAAACAAAGTGGAGGAAGACTCCTTTCTTATCTCTTCTACAAGTCACCAGTACTTATTCCAACTTCTATTATGTTGTCGTGAGATATTTGAATTGGGAAGGATTCCACTCCGGCTCAGTGGAGCCTCCTCCGCCAACCATTACATTGATATGAGATACTTACCAAAGTCATTTGTTTGAATTACTATCATCGTCAATATGAGAGCTGGCAGTGGTAATAAATCTCTGGAAATATAATTTGTAGCCGACGAATTTTACGTAGATAATAATAATCCATGCGGTGCAGCTACTAAAGCTACTTAATATTGCCCAGCAGAACATCATTCCAACTCAAAAGCCAAATCTTCGTTCTTTTAAAATCACTCTTTAATTTTTTGGTGAAATCTGAGCAATTACCAAATTGCGGATTTTATCCTTCCCGAATGAAATGAAGCCATTTTGAAATAATAAAGTTCTTTAAAATTCACAAGCCCATCTCTGAAGCATGCTTCCTTATTATTCCTTATCCTTTATGTAAATATACCAGACCCAGACCAGGACAGAATGCGGACTGAAGATTGAAGTGATTTATGGTTGTTCCGCCGATTTCATTAACTCGCCCATGTCATACCTAACACAAATGCCTATGTTTTCTTTCTTCATATCCTATCATACCTCTCTCTTTTTCCCCCTCCCAACTCCATCTCAACCTCATGATCATATCATGATCAATTGATCATCAACCTCCCAGGGAAAAAACATTTTCCACCGTTTTCATTAACTATCTACCAAGAAAAGAAATCAATACCGCATTCCATCACATCACCGCCGGTACAACTTGTTCTCTTCCCCTGAACAATTTTTCCAGGTACTAGGTGCCTTGGAATTACGCTTCTTCCATATGCCCATTAGTCATTATCAGAAAAACACAGCCACTTTATTTCAACATCATGATCATGCAATCCATCTGTCCATTTTACTATTTTCTTTCTGGTTCATCCCCGTCCATCCGTCCATGTACTTTCCCTTTCTCATCTCATTTGTATTTGGTTTGGTTGGAAATAGAAAGGAATAAGCAAGTAAAAGTAGAATGTACAAAAAAGAAAGTAGCCAAACCAACTTCGGCTTGGAAGCTTCTACCCCTTTCTCCACCATCCCATACTTAATACTTACTTACAACTTTCAACTTATCTCGTATGTCAGTTGATATCTCTCTCCTCATGATTGAATCGCCACTTTACTTTTACCTCTTCCACCATCACCACCACCACCCAAGATAAAAAAGGAAACTGGATGAAAGATCTTTTTCCCGATCCGATCGGCATGGACACTTTTATCTTTCCCCATTCTAAAACAGTTTTTGTTTGAGCAAAAGAAGAAAAAAACGGAGAAAGTTGAAAAGGAAAGTGGAGAAGGGTCATTATACGCTAGCCATGATACGATACTGACCACGGACCAAACCAACTGACCGATGAGGAGGATGACGATATTGATGATGACCACGACAACGATGAGTAAACAGACTCAGAGCCAGAAGAGAGTAGGTAGTTGTGCTTGTGGCTATGTTATAGCATCCTTCACCTTCACAATCTTCTTTTCGGTTTTTGCTCATTTCATTCCAAGCAAAGCTTCAAAAGTACGTTCACCTGCGATGATGTAAAAGCATTTCCGGTCCTTTCATTTCCTTCCCTCCTTGTTGAGACGAGATGCGTAATCATAACATCCAACAAGGAAGTTGCCAGTTTCACTTTTACTTTTTATTATATTACCTCCCCTCCCTCCTTGTTTCCTTCTGCAAGTTCAGCAGTATACTAAAGAGTATGAGACCAGACCAGACCACGCAACTGACTATTTTTTTAAAGCAGCAAAACTCTCAATCTCAACTCGAGTTAAAAAAGCAACCAATTCATTTGTACACTCAGAGGCTTTGACTCAGACTCTCTCCCGACTTCCTCATAAGGAAATATATCTATCTATCCATCCATGTTTGAGCATTTTGTATTTTTTGCTGAATTTGCTAAATCTCTAATGTAATGTGTAATAGCAATACATGCTGGAGGGGAAATGGAAGGAATTACAGGGTGAAGGAATGTATGTTGACTGTAGGCATTTATGTATCTCCCTGGCCTGCGAAATGGAAAGAGTGAAAGGATCCTCTCTTTGCTGCTTTCTCTCTCTCCCTTTCCCTTAAGAGTACGATGATGAAAATGTCGATAATTTATTGCTTTCTTTGAAAAAGGATGCCGACTACTGAGGGACTACTATTCTCTTGGCTTTATTTCTTCAACCACACCAGCGTCCTCTTTCCTGAAGGCAATATTCCACAATTCACATAGCCATATCCACACATTCACCATCACCTCCACCACCACCACCCAAGTCTAGTCAGAATTCAGATGCTTTTCTCCTTCTCCCTTTCCTTATATTTTTATGGATATATTTTTCTGCGTAGAAAATAGCTTTCTTTTTTTGCGTGCGATATCTCTTCTCCCACTATGCTTTCACCGACCATACCAGACCATATCATTTGAGACTCAGGGAAAACTTTTTGTAGCCATATCCATCCGCCTCCTCCTTTGTGTACTGTATGGCTAAGGATTGATCATCAATTCGAATTCGCATTCGCCAACTACGCCAGTGGCACTTACTTACATCGTGTACCTTTTTTCCCAAGGAAAACTAAACTTTTTTTTCTTAAAGGAGGAATATCTAGAAAGGATGAAAAAGGGTTGAATTGAACTCTCCTCGGTATTATTATTGATATCACTGCAACAGTGTAAGTAAAAGTAGTAAAAAAATATATCTATATGGCTCCTCCACACACTTTCCCGGCTGTAATTCAGTCAGGTTTCCTCTTCTCCTACAGTTTTATTGCATACCTGCTATATCTCATTTTATTTTATAGGGAAAAACTACTTTGAAATGGTTATATTATATTGCAAAGGGAAAAGAAAAGTAGGCATAATTTATGTAGAATGTGCATGAGGAATTTTATATGGCATATAAACAAGTTCATTTCCCCCTCTCATATCCAATGGGTGGAAGTAAGTAAAATCTAATCCAATCCAATATACTCACGTATAAAAAAATCCAAACCGAACCAAGCCAAGTTAGATTTTTTCTCCTTTGAAACTTGCGGATAAGAAATGGCTAAAATTGTAGAAAGAAAATTTACTAAATGATTCCTACTATTTACTGCCCATTTGTTAATAGATATGTTGGGTTTGGAATTGGAGAAGAAAAGGGAAAGTTGGATTGGAATGGATTGGTGAAGAGCGGTTAGCGAACTCGATTCAACATTTCTCCTTTCAAAGAGAACTTTCTCTGCATTCTTGGTTTTTTTGTCTACGTTTGCGTCTTCCCCAATTAGATATATATTCTTTAAGGAATGGAAGGATAGAAAGAGAAAGTGCGTAAGAAACTGAGATGGAGAGTTTGAAAAAGGGGGAAGGAAGGAAATGCCCGCCAGTTGCATGTCCTTTAGTTTATTATAACGTATAACTATCGACTATCCAGTTGAGTCGAAACTATATCAAGTCATATTATGTGGAGGAAGGTAATGGGGATTAATGAAATAGAAAAAATTATATCAAATGGTAGGATCGGCAGACCCACCGCTATAGGCAATTTTGGACTGGCTCGACTGTGATTTTTTCTTCAAAAGAAAAAAGGCCAAGATTTTTATATAAAAGAAAGTGCGTACATGAGCCATTCGGGAAGTTTTTTTTTTAAATGAAAGGGGGATAATTTACAATGAGATTGACAAGGTCTCTCCTTCAATTAAATTATGGGATTATATTACTTTATTGGAGGAGCTGTGCTAACCAAAGCTGAGGAACTTTTTGTGGAGCCATACTCCAATTTGTAGGGAGGAAATGGCTCAATTGTGAAAAATGGTGAAAAATGAATGGGATCAGGGAGGAGTAATTTCAAAGTTTTTTAGACGGAGATATTTATGTCTTCCCAAGACCAAAAGGAACCCGACTCACGATGAGCCAGGTGCGTACTTTAGGTAGTTTCCTAATCCTTGAAATCGTTTTATATTGAAGTTGAAGTTTTGAATGTGATTGGTAATGGTGGAGAAGATGTAGGATAGGGATTTGGGGGATTTTAAACTAACAAAGAGCATTCACTCTGAAAACCTCAACTTTATTCAAGGAAATTCAAGAGGCTTCTTTTCCTTTGCAAAAATATTCCTAAAAAGGAATTCGGGCCCGGGTCGGTACGAATGAATCCCACAAGAGGAAGTAAAAAGATTCCGCTAATTGTTTCCAATTACATTTAAGAACTTGACTTGAGAGCGTTTTTTCTTCGTTTTGTGCATTTTTACCTTGCCCCTGGTTTTGACTTGACTTGAATTGAGTAAAAAAGGAGGAGAAAATTAAATGGGAGCAATA
Organism: Pseudosinella alba; assembly: GCA_034700485.1. NCBI lineage: Eukaryota > Metazoa > Arthropoda > Collembola > Entomobryomorpha > Entomobryidae > Pseudosinella > Pseudosinella alba. Next base: position 41,134 of record JAQIXQ010000133.1, on the reverse strand, counting down.
AAAATATCTAAAAATGGTTATCTGAAATATTCAGCCGTTTTGGTCCTGCTCTTGATCTTTGTTTGGATGGTTAAGTAGGGATATATTTCATTCCTTTTTCCCTCATACATTTTCCTTCCGCAGTGTAGTAAATAATGCAGCTTTATTCGTTCTTCTTGTCTTCTTGTTCCAAGAAGGTAGACTATGTAGGAAAGGCGGAAGTGTCACAGGATAATTGCCAGCCAGCGAATAAAAAGTCGTTAAGGAGTGAACGCCATCGTCATAATAATAATATCATCGAATCATATCATATCATAGCATGGCCATGAACATCCCACCCCCGCCACACAAGGCCAGACCACTAACACCATTACAGTCATAAAAAGTGCTTTAATGCTGGGGGACTTAAGCGGGATCTCTATACTTATGTCTCATTTTCGACTTGTCGCAATTGGACTGGGTCTCACAGCTTTCTCTCATTTTTTTGTGAGGGAAAGAGAAAGCTTTTGGGAGGCGATCATGAGCGTATATCTCCTAAGCACATTTTATTTTTATGTGATGGCCAACACATTTGAAATAATTTCTACTTTCTTTTCCACCATTGTTTATGGAGTGGAGAAAAGTGGAGGGGAGAAATATCAGATTAAAAGGAGAAACTTCGTGCCAGAGAGAGCGCTAATGTAAATGAAAGAACTGTACTACACTGGAGAAACACTATGTGAAATGAAAGCTCCAGAAAAAATATGATATTTTTAAGAAGATAAAATATATCATATCCTATCATATCATGGCAAAAAACATTGCTCGCAATTTAATACTGAAATTGGATACCATATCATACTCGTATCATATAATATGTGTGGGATATAATGTGGATCATATTTCATCTTGATGATGTTTTTTATTTCCGTTTTTTTTCTCTTCTTCCAGAACCAAAGACAGCCAGCCAGCCCGAAAAGTCAACGTGTCAGCTCAATTCTAGTCCCGCTGGGTGGTGACATCTGTCACAGTCTCAATCTCTTTTGTGTTCCTTCACTAAAGCCTGTTCTGTGGTCAGCCTCGATCTCAAGTTTTGGTTTGTATGCCCCTGTCTTTCTTATGGTAAGCTTTTTTGTACTTATAATGTCATATCAATAAAATATATACATTTGTGCCCAAGTAGGAACCTCACTTTCACCTTCATATGTAGTCTACAGCTAAACACATACAAGACAACCTATATCAGATAAGGCATTTATTATTGTGGGTTGAATGACATGGGATGAAATCCTGGAATGCAATAATGCAATGTGGGCTTCTTGCTTTCACCGGAACTTCATTTTATCCTTTTGTACTCCTCGGATTTCTCACTTGTCACATAAGCGAAGAGTAAAGCACAAAACATAACAGGGTAAAATGCAATAACAACAGGTCCCAACACAATCCATGTCAGACCAGAGGCGTGGGCTTGTCTCAGTCATCACCTACCTAAATGCTAACCATACCATTATATTACTTGTGTGTTAGTTATATTGCCCCCTCTTTATAAGTTCGTGTCTTAGACAGATTGTCACTTATCGTTCTCCCCTCAGTAGATGTATTTTAATATAATAAATATAAATATATTCCTACCATGACATGACTGATGATGTATCTCTAAGCTTGAATGATGATTGTCACAATTTAGGATGATTGTGTGAGTTGAAAGGAAAGGAAAACACCGGAAATGGTGCCATGACCGTGAGCTATGATAATGATTATTAGCACCAGTAGCATCCTAGTATGTGGCATGACACGATATTTGCAGTGATACAAAAATGGGTAGTGCTAGCGAGTGTCTAGGAATTTGATACTTTCTATTGCTTAATGGTCAACTTCAGAAGAGAAATAGTTAGGTGTCATTCCATCTCCCTTCTTACATTTGGCATGAATGAATACCGTAGCCTAGCCCATGTCCAGTGAAATGAAGAATGGAATATGAGAGTGGAGTGCGAGTATGAAGCCGAGACACTATGATTAAAAATGGTGGAGACGGATTCACCACATTACTCTTTTTCTTTGGGAGGAAGTGAATATATCGGTGACATGAGTATAAGATGACATGTGCGTAAGGAAGAACAGGGACAATTGAGTAGTTCCAAGTTTTCCATTTCATGGTCGCCATTTGTCATTCTCATTGGTCATTGTCATCAGGTTTTTTTCTTTTGGCTTTCGATGTTAATGCCCTTGAATTTTCTTAGAATCTGGTGTAAGCTGGATTCTGGGTAGTTTCCAATTTATATATATCCAAATCTCAGAGTGCAGAATTTTACGAAATCCGGATGTTTTAGATTTATTCAGGATTTATGCATTTTTTAAGATTTTTTTTTTTTTCAGAAGGGTACATTAGTTTCGGTACACCAAATGTAGGATCGGAATGATTGATGAAATCATGAATGGACTAGCCATTTTGACTTACCATTACTCAAAGTAAAGTCCAAAGCAAATACAATAGAAACAAGAGCGGATATAAATACTAAATCTACCGTGTCAACTTACTTTATGTATTTTAGGCAGTACATTACAGTTTACACATTGTGAATCTCGATTAATCAATACCTGTAGAAAGCTCTCAGCAGGATGTCTTAACAGTTTGTTCATACTTGTTGAATTCCAACTTTTACTTCATAATCGATAAAATTAGGTGGGTAATTGGCCACTGATTTTTATGGCTGATGGAGTTGTATCCGGTGCAGACATCGTTATTTCTATTCCAAGAAATACTTTTTTATTTGTCTATATCTAGCTTGTATATCAGAATACTGTAACTAACGGACAAGTATTTTGGAATAGTGTGTGCCTGCATGACAAGTAGCTTTTCGAAGTCAATGACTTCCATCGACTTCTACTTATCGACACGTTGTTTTTCTGTCTCAATCAGTATTTTCCGGTTGGGTTCATGCTGTCTGGCTATGTTGGCGCATGATGCTAAACTAACGATGATTGATGGGGAAGCTAACGATAATGGAATTCAGACTAAATTATATTTGCTATTAATATTTTTATATTTACCCCGTTCCTAAAAAAATAGAAGGGGAAAGTGCCCTTTTTATGGAAAGAAAATTGACACTCGACTAGCACGCAACAACGTTGATTCAAGTTATAGTAAAAAAAATGAGGTGTTCATCGACCTGCATAACGAGTCGTATCATTATCATCTCATGTCATGTCATCAAATCTGATTATGATTCTGCCAAAATTTTCAGGCTTTGTTCGGAAAGTAGATGGATAATTAAGGAGAAATTGAAAACTTAAAAATTGATTGAAGGATAATTGAATTTTTTATATTTTTGAATTACAGTCAGATTTTGGGAGAAGCGAAGGTCTTTCGGGTGGCTCCCTGTTACTCCTTCAAACCCATCTAGGGCTGGGCCTCTCGCTAGGGGTGATTTTGGGTGCTATTCTCACACTGAAAAAATTTCAGTGTTGTCACGTATCGCCGAGGATGTTGTGTTGTTGTACATGTGTTCTTACGGGTAAGTGCTAATTAACAGATTGAATCGCTAAAATATGAATAGTGTTTCCTTTATCACTGCAGCCAATCTAAATCATGTATGACTACTTTGCAGGTTTATCCATGATAGCGATTTCATCGGTGAAGGGCTATTATGGATATTCCTTATCCGCGTGGATTTATGGCATCGCATTAGGTAAGAAGATATATTTTATTTTAAATCATTGCAAATATTTCCGCAAAGAAATGAAATCACACTTTCATTCATATATTAAGCACCTCCTTCTTCGTTCATATAAACTCCTTGTCGCACCGTTTAAATGATATTTTTTTTAGAATTAATTTTTCTTAACTTTTGTCTTGGATTCCACTTTGCCCCCACCTATTAGAGAGTATATAATGTTCTTCACAATTAAGCTGAGTAAATAAAAAGCAGTGGAGGCAATTGCGATAATGCCAAATGACACGGTAAACCAGACATCTAGTTGCCTCCGTTTCCACCAAGGCTGTTGGACATTGGGTGGAACGATAAAGTCGTTGATGTTGTCATGTCGTAGGACGTACTCCACCCACCACACGGAATTGTCCAGTGGGGATTTACTGCGATCCTTGAACAGCTTTGTGACTGTGTTCATTGCCTGTCTATATCTGTGAAATGCAAAACAGAAAAGAAGACCAATTTTTAACTGCCTATTTTAGTTTAATTGAGATTTAATCTATCATCAAACTTACTGTTTGTTATATAAAATCTCCCGAATGGCATGTTCCAGTTGGGCTTGCTTCATGTCGACAATTTCCACCTTGATCCCTGCCCCATTCCTAGTGATCATATCTGCGTTAACATCCTGGTCCGCCAGAATAGGAATGGCCACGCATGGGACTGAAAAGTGAAACGCTTCCATCGTCGATCCCATCCCCGCATGGGTGATGAAAGCTTTGATTTTCGGATGCCCAAGAAGAGTCTGTTGTGGAGCCCATTTAGCTTCAAACACATTCTTGGGAAGGGTCGTAGCATTGATTTTGAATGAGGACTTCCAAACAAAATTCATTTCCGGGAATTGGGCAAGCGCATTGATGAACTCGATTTGGACTTCCTCGGCAAAGTTGGTGAACTCGCAGACGGTTCCGAAACTGATGAAGATGAATCCGTTCTTACTGGAGTTGACAAAAACCTCCATATCCTATAGCAAAAATAACTAAAATAAATTCTGAGGTTCAAGACATGGTTGAGTTGGCTTGAACCTTTGGATGATTCCATCTGAACTTTGACTTGACCTGCGGAAGGGGTTTCTTTTTGCTGGTTACCACCACCCCTCCAACAGGTACAACATTTGGAGGGAAGGATCTGGGGTAGTCCATGGAGTAATGGGTCGTCAAAAGCATCAAACTTTCAAAAAAGTTATTTGAATTCCAAATAATTAATTTTACTTAATTTTTAAAAAAATACTTCAATCATCAGTACGCTTACAGTACCTGCTCTTCTTCTCGATCTCCTTAAATCTGGGAATGTTTTTGGCTATGTCCTCGCCCAACCCCTTCCTGGTAATTTCTTCCAACGTTGGAAGAAACTGATACTCCCTCTTTAGCGTCAAAATGACGGAATTTAAAGCATTTGCAAATCTTTCAACGAATGTCATTTCAAGCCCAGAGTTGAATCCAATCATCATGTCACTGATGGACGAGCTCTCATCAGGATGACCAAACGAGTCAGTGAACCAGGGTAAAGCCGTTGCTGTCCCATACATGGCCAACTTTGCTTTCCAGAAATCAACCATTCCAAAAGCGCAGTCATTCATCCAGACTTCAACAATCACCAAATCGAATTTAACTGACTTGACCCACTTGACGAATTCGGGGTCGGAGTAGAGCATTTCACAGGAGAGGACCCCAAGATCCATCAAGTCGTTCATTAGGGAAGGGACCAAGTTGTTTTTCCGATTATCATAAAAACTTGCGTGCTCCTCCCATGATCCCATTGAATTACTCCATTTTTCAGGGTTGTAGATATTCACTTTGGACTTTTTCTTGGGATCCTGCTCAAAATCTTGGAAGGCTGACAGATATGTTATTTTGTGGCCCTTTTCTGCGAGAGCCTCCATCAAGGGCCATTTTGAAATCCGGGTGCTGTGGCTGCCGATCCCATCGTAGAACAAAATGTCGGCAGAGTGGACAACACCGAAATGTTGCAGAATCGAAAGAAAAAGAATTGATAAGAAAGCTGAGCGGATCATTGTAAAAATATATATTCCTTGACAAAGTCAATCGAGTTATAGACCGTCCTGGTCCGCGGTTTCTGTGCGACTGAAATGGGACTAGTTTCTGTTTCAGTTGGAACGAGATGTTTCAGGCTGATTACTAAATCAAATTCAAGGTCGAATCCGTTTTGTGAAAGGAAATCATGTTTCTTTCCATGAATAGTGCATTATCCATGCCATACACGGAGCGGGATTATTGTGATTATAATCAAGAATAATATAATGATGCATATTTGCAATTTCTTCTTTGCTTTTCCTTCTTTCCCAATTTACTGTTTTAATTTTCCTCCAAGCGGACCAGTTTGGGTAGGCATTCCTGCAAAACCGGTCTACAACGCAACCTCGAATAAGCTAGTAATTATTTAATCATGGGAGCCGTGTGCAAAATAGCACAGGCTTTCAATCATATTTGGTTTGGAATGTCTGGTTTGTATGAGGAGCGTGGATTAAATTTGGATTTGACATGACATGATATGACTTATTTCCTTGCAACATCACCAACTCTGCCGCGTTTTTTAACTCCAGAATATGTATTCGTAGGCTTTGAAACAATCTTAAATAGGTACCAGATACCGAGTTTTTTAAATTTTAATTAGGGAGGATGATGCATTCTTACATACAAATATTGATGAAATATGGAACAGTCAGAAGAAGAGAGAATTAAGCAAGTAAGACATTTGACTAGTTTGCATTCGTTTACTTTAGCATTGCTGGCTTACAAGGGAACATTTTTACAGGTAGATACTCGCTAAATTGGGGGGATATAGTGATTCTTGCGATAATTCCGAATCTGAAGTTCGTTTTTTGTTTGTTGCAAATCTGGACACAAGGGAATCTCCTCCTATTCGACAAAGTTGAGTAAAAACATGGGATTTTGTGAAATCAAAATATCAAAACTAACTAATTTTAATGCGTAGATTGCGAATCTGAAATTCGTTTTTCCAAGTATTGAACATTTTTTGAGAGAGCGGAACTTTTCTCCGAAATTGCATACTATTTTAAAAAACGGATTCCAGATTCGAAATCAACGAATTAAAATAGTAAGTTGTGATATTTTGATTTTTAAAAATTTCACATTTTGAAAACCCGTGTTAAGCTTATGAGGTTTCCTTGCGCCCAGATTTACGACAAACGAAAAACGGACTGCAGATTCGGAATCATCGCAAGAAACTGGTCTAGATTCACTATATCCCGACCCCAACTCGATGACTATCTGCAAAAATGTTCCTCGTTAGATAAACATTAATTGGAAAAGTATATGCCTTTTGGATAATTTCAAGTATGATATGATATGAAATGATACATGAAACCTCTAATATGTAATTAACCTTGAGGTTAAAGTACAGTGATTGTAACACAGAGCAAAAATCTGCGAATTCTAACCTGATTATGAAGTTCTATTAATTGACCACATAGCCGTAAATATAACAAGAACAATTTGGAATTCGGGAACAATGCGAGTGGAACGGTTCAGTATTGTCATGCAATATGCAAGTACAATTTTATCGGTTGACAGTAAGTAAGTAGTGAGAAATTCTGTTTGAGCATCAATTAAACGGTATAATAACAATTATAACAATAATTGGTAATGTAAGTACCTGATTTTATTTGGTCTTCACTTTGAAGCTGTGTTTAGAATACGCTTGTGGTGCTTTGGAAAGTAACATGAGTAGAACCTTTCGGATAATCTTGTAAATGATATAAGTGGAAATGATTGTGACTGAACTCAATATTAATGCGATAGTTATCCAAACGTCGAGTTGTCTCCGTTTCCACCAAGGTTGATGAACATTCGGTGGGAGGAGGAAGTCGTTGGTGTTCTCATGCCTGAGAAGGTATTCTATCCACCACACAGTATTGTCAACGGGCGGGAAAGGACGATCTTTCGAAATAAGTGATAGTCTTTTCATTCCAAGTCGGTATCTGAAATAGAAATAAGCGTTAATATGTATTAATGACTTAATTACTTTTTGCAGGACCAATTTCTACTCAACAAAGATAAAGTATGTACTTTTCATTGTGCAAGATTTCCAAAATAGCATTCTGAAGCTGTTCCCGATCCAATCCCACAAGTTCCAACATGATCCCCGCATTTCTCAAAGCAATTACTCGAGCGTTATGGTCCTGATCGGCTAAAACAGGTATACAAATCAGAGGCACGCCAAAATGGATTGCTTCTGAAACGCCTCCCATCCCGGCGTGGGTGAGGAAAGCCTTGAGATTTGGGTGAGCTGTCAAGAGGACAATGTGGAAAAATGATGCATTTTAATTGATTACCATTTATCTGTCATCGTTGGTTATTTCATTGGCTGTTGGAATTTATTACCCAATACAGTTTGCTGAGGAATCCAGTCAGTAATCAATACGTTATCCGGAAGTGCCTTCTTAATTTTGGAGGAGGACTTCCAGAGGAACTTTAGCTCAGTGAAATGCTCCAGCGCTTTGATAAACTCGATCTGAGTTGACTCGTCAAAATTAGGGAATTCCACAACTGTTCCGAAGCTTATATAGATGAAGCCATTCTTAGCAGAATTTAGATAGGCATCAATGTTCTAGAAATGCAGTTTAAAATAATACATCATATTATATAATGTTTTATTAGGATGCAGTGCCATTTTTTAAAGCAGTCATGTCATAATTATATGAACCTTTGGAAGAGGCTTCTGCGTCTTAGTCACTACCCCTCCGCCAATTTGAATCGTATTTGGTGGGAAAGACCTCGGATAGTCCAAGGAGAAATGGCTAGTTATAATCACCAGGCTTGCATTCTTTTCAACCTCGGTAAAGCTGGGGACCTTATCTTCCCCCAGTCCCAGGGACTTCCATCCCTTTCTCGTGATCTCCTCTAGTTGTGGAAAGTAGTAGTATTCTTTTGTCAAGCTGAAGACGATCGGATTGAGTGCATTTACAAAGCGCTGGACAAATGTCATTTCATTTCCCGGAGGAAAGCCAAAATTCATATCGCTTATCGAGCTACTCTCGTCCGGTAACCCGTGGGCATCATGAAATCCAGGGATGACTGAGGTGGTACTGTAAATGACGAGCTTTGAGTTCCACAGGTGGACCAGTCCATAAGCACACTCGTTAACGAGCGTCTCCACAATGACAATGTCATATTTTGGAGAGGTCTTGACCCACTCTAAGAACCCAGGGTCGGAGTACAGAACCTCACATGCCTGCACTCCCATACTCCGGATGTCATACCAGCCCTTGGGAACACCATACAGGCTTTTTCGAACAGTTTCGAAACTGCTGTCGTCACTTTCCCATGAGCCCATTGCATCCTGCCATTTCTTTGGGATGTATATGTTCATCGCTGACTTTTTAGTGTCTCCCTCAAAATCTTCGGTTACGGTGATAAACGTGACATTATGCTTCTTTGCGGACAGAGCCTCCATGAAGGGTGTCATGGACAAGCGAATGCTGTGGGTATTGACGGCTCCCCATATTAGGATATTTTTTGTGGCTGAGGTTTGATGGGGGATTATCATTGCAGCGACCAATAAAACGAACCATGTCATACATGATAATGTGCTCATTTTGCTTGGAAAGTTTAATTTTTAAAAAATGTAACTTTTATCTCGTAAGTCTCTTGGTGTATATGCTGCAAAGAAGGCTGGTTACTGACTTGGAATATGAACCACTTTTTCGTGCCCTTTTATATGAATTCTCAGGTAGTATGGTCCATTGTCTTGTTTGATAGTTTATGATCATGATCATTATAAAATTTATTTTTTAACCTCTCGTCGTAGGTTCAACTAATCAGTCTCTGTCACTTGTCTAGTCCATTTACGCAAGTTGGCTCGTTGAATGAGAACAACACTTCAGCGCATGTACCACTTGTCGTGTACTCACATCTATTCGGAATAGACTATTCCAAACTATGGAATACATAAGTGGGTCCTCAGTTCAGATATAATGGAGCAGCATGCAGGATGACCTTGAAACTGAAAAAGTGTTCCATCTGATTTCATTCCAAACTTGATGATATTTTACCTCGTATGCAGTCGGGAAATGTTCATCATCATCACCGAACCTGTAACTTGGCACAGAACTTGACTGATACCGATGACGTGTCGGTTTCATGTAAATTAGGCATCCCGATTAAACTACTTTATAACATGTTTTAAAAAAATTGAGCAAACTGTTATGGATGGAAGTGGGTTAAAATCATTTGCCTTGACTTTGCATACACGACAACTCAGTTGACTTTTTTTATTTTTATTTGTTCATTATATCTGACTAAATACTAGTCGGTTTTGTCTATTTATTAAGTTAATTTATTTTTAACTTTTCCGACTTTGCTCCTCCCGATGAACCAAATATTCTCTTTAAAATAGCATACAATAGAAACAGTGGAACGGAAACAATTAGGGATACTAAAATCGCCGCTGTAACCCATACGTCAATTTGTCTCCGCTTCCACCATGGCTGTTGCAACCCCGGTGAAAGTAGAAATTCGTTTGAGTTCTCATGTCGCAAAATGTATTCAGTCCACCAAACTGCATTTTCCAAAGGGGCTATTTGTCGATCCTTGAATGCTTTGGTAAGCTTGTTCATCTGAAGTCGATATCTGAAAAACAATTACAAACTAAAATTACTCCTATTACTTGAATATTCTTCTTAAAAATTAACGATTGCTTTGCAATGCTCACTTTTCATTCGTTAAAATCTCTGAGATAGCGTGTTGAAGTTGTTCCTGCTTCATCCCCACTATTTCCAATTTAATCCCTGCGCCCCGAGATGTAATGACATGGGAATTGCTATCCTGTTCCGCCAAGATCGGGATGGAGATAACCGGCACAGAATAATGAATTAGCTCCGCTGTGGCACCCATCCCGGAATGGGTGATAAATGCTTTGATCTTTGGATGAGCTACCGACAAATTTAATTAAAATTAAATATTTAACTTGAGTTGACCCATTATCGAATGAAATGATTTACATATTTTCTTTTAACAATTTTTTACACTTTAGAGCTATCTGAAATGTTTTAAAAATATCAACCTAACACAGCCTGTTGGGGTGTCCAAGAGCTGACAAGTACGTTGTCAGGCATGGGCATGCCAATTTTTCCGACAGTTGACCACAAAAATTTGGTTTTCGGGAATTGCTTAAGAGCGTTGATAAAGTTGACTTGGACTGACTCATCGAAATTTACAAACTGTACAATCGTCCCAAAATTAATGTAGATAAACCCATCAGTGGCAGAGTTAAGAAATTTCTCCAACTCCTGAAAATTTTGTAAAACATGAATAGACTTTTAAACTTAAATGCCAAACAATCATGGAATACTTTCACAAATGTCGTGTCCTCACCTTAGTAAGCGGCTTATTCGTTTTGGCGACAACTGCCCCTCCTACAGGTACCACGTTAGGGGGGAAGGATCTCGGAAAATCTAATTTTTATTTGAATTCGAATTAAATTCTTTTTAGAAATTGTATGTCAATCATTAGGGCATTTACAGTGATTTACCTAAGGAAAAGTGGGTGGTCAGAAATACCAAACTTGCAGTTCTTTCAGTATCAACGAACTTTTCCAAGTCCCTTTCATTTCTCCCCAGCGCCTTCCACCCCCTCCTTGTCACCTCTTCAAGCTGGGGGAAGTAAAAATATTCCTTGGTCAAGCCGAACACAATCGGGTTGAGTGCATTCACGAACCTCTGCCAAAAGGCCATTTGATTCCCTGGTGGAAAGCCAATGGTTATATCACTGATTGAGCTACTTTCATCCGGTAACCCAAAGGAATCCATGAACCCTGGCACGACCGTGGTTGTGCTGTAGATGGCCAACTTGGTATTCCAAAATTGCACCAGGCCATAGGCACACTCGTTAATCATTGCCAATTCCACAATTATCAAATCATACTGTGGAGAGGTCTTCACCCAATTTAAAAACTGAGGATCTGAATACAAAACTTCACAAGCTGCGACCCCCAGTGCTCGAAAGTCATACCAAGATTTTGGAACTCCGTATAATGTTTTGCGAAGATTGAAGAAATTCATGTCGTCATTTTCCCAAGACCCCATCGCATCCCTCCATTTCTTTGGGAGGAAAACATTTATATTGGCTTTCCTATAAGGTTCCACTTCCGAATCCTCCATGACTGCAATGAAGGTCAAGTTGTGACCCTTCGCGGCGAGTGCCTCTATGAAGGGTGTCATTGACAGTCGGACACTCCTACTGCTGACGGCACTCCATACTAGAATGTTGCTGGAGTGGGTGGCTTGGGGGAAAGTGAGAACCGTTGCTAGAAAAAGTAGGGAAATTATGGAAACCTTTTCCATTTTTCTTTAGAGTTTCTGATTATTCCAATTAAAATTTATAATGCTACAATGCAATCAGGCCACTTTCACAGTTCATTTAACAAAAGTTATGAGAATAGCAAGTCAGCACATGGATGCACCCACAGATGCTCTGAACCAACAAGTATTCAATAGTCAGTATACTTGTTGGAAACAAAAACATCGAATTGACCAATGGACAGACTATTCAATTTTATGTCCACCATTATAATTGTATTGTAACTGGGAATTAACTGGGTTTATGAATGACATGGTATGCGACACTTTATAAAAAAGCCAATGGCTAATAAAAGTGTACTTTATTTACCCGTGCATGTCTATGCCTGTGAAGCACTTACTACGACGGGACACGCAGCGCGGTGACATATGACCTTGAAATAAATAAAAACTATTCCATTTCATTGCATCATTGAAGCATGTAACATTTTGCTTCATATGCCAGGGGAACAGGATTTTCATGAGATTCCAGGCAGAGGCTGGTGCTAATCATCATCAGCCTAACTATCTTTACATACGAATGAGTGATGCCATAAATGATGAGCCATCAGCCTTAATGTGAATCATTCCAAACATGAATAAAAACCATTTCAATATCTGCACCAGATGAAGTTGAAGTATTTACATTGAAGTTGAGTAAACCCACAGCAATGATAATGGAATGAGCCTAAGTTACCCTGATTTCGATTTCCCAATTTAATTGACGGAATATTTAATTTTAAATTTTGTTTAACCTTATCCTTACGAACCAAATAGGAAAACTATCAAGTTTTCTTAGGATTAAATTTCATTTAAATGTTATTGTAAATGTCAGTTGACAATTAATGGTCAATTATAAAGGGGCATGAATTCATGGATTGTATTAAAGTCATATTTTTGTCAATGCCTGACCTATCTTCCATACTGTACGGAATATTAAAATCAAATTAAATTAAATTAAAACAAAACATTACTAGATTTGTATACTATTAACTGCAGAATAGTTCTAATCGGTAATACAATAGATTTATAAATTATGTCTCCATTATATATCTATTAGTAATGCATTTTAAAATAATTATTTAGTCTTTAGCTTTTTGGATCTTCCTTGAGAATCCGGCTTTGGCAAGCCCATTACGATAAGCCGCTTTAGAAGGCTGTAAACGATGAGAAGGGGAATGCTCGCAATCAGTCCCAATAATAATGCGGCAGTTATCCACACGTCGAGTTGTCTTCGTTTCCACCAGGGCTGATTCACATTTGGGGGTCGGAGGAATTCGTTGGTGTTGTCATGTCTGAGGATGTACTCCACCCACCAGACACCGTTTTCCAAGGGTGGAGTGGGTCTGTCCATGAAGATTTTATTTAGTCTGGACATGGCATTTTTGTACCTAGAGGGATCCATCAGGGCATATAAATTGTAGTTAGATATATATAAATACTTGCTTCATGATAATTAAAATTGGCAAAAAAAAAATCAGTTTCTAATTTGATTAGATTACTTGTCATTATGGAGCATTTCCGATATGGCATGTTGAAGCTCTTCCTGCTTCAATCCAATAAGTTCCAACTTGATTCCAGCCCCCCTGGAGGAAACAACTTGCGCATTTTGGTCCTGTTCGGCCAGCACGGGAAACGAAATGATAGGGACGGAGAAGTGAATTGCTTCTGTTGTGCCACCCATCCCGGAATGAGATATGAAGGCTTTTATATTAGGATGAGCTAAAATAATGTAGACAAAGAGGTCATCAATTATGGCCACCATCATAGAATTAATAATTTGACATTTGACGATGAGCATTCGATTAATATTGATCCACCAGTACAAACCTAATATTGTCTGTTGACTCGCCCATGGCGTCAACATCACATTATCTGGGAGCGTCAGGTTAATTTTGGTAGAGGACTTCCACAAAAACTTGATATTAGGGAATTGATACAATGCCTTGACAAACTCCTCTTGAGTTGACTCGTCATACGTAGAAAATTCCAATACTGATCCGAAACAGATATAAATGAACCCTTCTTTTGCTGATTTTAAGAAGTCGTCCATTTCCTGAAAATTAGATTACATGTGTCGGCTTAGTTAGTAAGAACAATGTCAGACAATTTTAATTTCCCGTTGTAAACCCAACCGTTGAAAGTGGCGTCCTCCTCTTTTTAGTAACGACGGAACCTCCAATAGGGATGACATTCGGTGGGAACGACCTAGATAGATAGATAAATAGATACCTATCTATATGCATTCCTTGCTTTTATTAGAGGCTTTTATTCAAGGCTTTTATTTTAGTTACCTGGGATAGTCCACCGAGAAGTGGGTGGTTAGTAGGAGCAAACTTGCATTCTTCCCGACCTCACTAAAACTGGGCACTTCCCTCTCCTCCATTCCCATCAATTTCCATCCCTTTCGGGTGATCTCCTCTAGCTGTGGCAAATAAGAGTATTCCTTGACCATCGTATACAAGATGGGATTGAATGCGCTGACAGCCCTCTGGAAAAATGTCATCTCATTTCCCGATGGAAATCCAAACATAATGTCCGAGATGGAACTGCTCTCATCCGGGAGACCATGAGCATCCGGAAAATCGGAGACAACTGAGGTTGTGCTATAAATGACCATCTTTGCGTCCCACATGTGGACCGGGCCATAAGCACATTCATTAAACAGCATCTCCACAACCACAAGGTCAAACTTGGGGGTTGTCTTCAGCCATTCCACAAACTCCGGATCTGAATAGAGGGACTGACAAGCAAGGAGCCCGTAGACTCTCAAGTCATACCAGGACTTTGCAGATCCGTAAGATGTTTTGCGAACGTCGATGAATTTATCGTCCCCACCCTCCCATGAGCCCATGTCCTCTTTCCATTTCTTGGGGACGATGGTATTGATCTTGGACTTTTTATTTGGGTCCTTCTCAAAGTCTTCGAAGATTGTGATGAAAGTAACGTTGTGCCCCTTGTCAGCCAAGGCTTCCATGAAGGGGGTCATGGACAGTCGGATACTGTGAGTGCCCACAGCCCCCCATACCAGGATATTTTTGCAATTTCCAGTTTGGGGCACTATGAGAATAGTTAATGAAACTAAACACGAGAAAGTAACGAGTCCACGCATGTTTGCCAAGTTAATTGGACATGGGAATGGGATTTAAACTGTTCCAGACAAGTTAAGTTCAGACTAGACTAGAATGAAAGTCAATGCTTTATGAACTGAGTAGTACTTGCAGGCGTTTATTTCTATTTATTCATGTGCCATCAATGGACACTGTCCATGATGCAATAAGCGAACGTCATAGTCATGGGCTTTCTTATCAATATTGAATAACTGTTATATAATCACTAATCACACAGTGGATGACCTATTTATTATCTTGTGATGTAATCCATGAGACGAGAGAGAATAATGAACGCTAGAATGTAAAGTTACTCAACTGGGTTCATCTAATGGAAGAATGGAAATTAAACTGGGAGGTAGGGAATGCTCTATGAAATTGGTCAGGAATCGGACTAATGCACCACATTTTCATTAGCATTATTCATTATTCCTCTAAGCATTAGTTTTATTTGTACATGGACAGACACAACTAGACTGGAATTAATCGATGATTTTTTAAAGTTTTGATGATGATGATGACTTAATAGTATTGAACTGGACATTGTTTATTTTTTGCAAAGATAAAGGAAGGTAGATACATTATTTGACATTATGCAATGTCAATGTCTGCATCTGACCAATTGCATGATGGTATTTAATGACAATGACAATGCAAAAACTGCTCATACAACGCAGTCTGTAATTCAGACTTTAATTGTACTGTGGGAATAACATTGAAATGAAATTGTTCCAGTTGGAATACAAGAAACCGTGACTCGATCTGACCAGATATAATGAAATGAAGTGGTATATGGTATGGAATGAAGATTGGGAAAGAATTTAATTGGACATGACATGCTCCATTAACTCTTATGTGATTATATCAATGTTTACCCAGATAAAGTTTGCAATTAAGTAGAGATGAACTTGAATTTTAATACGTAAGATGCAATCAATTAGATTTAGATTTCAATTTTATTATCCAGTGTTTACAGATATCAATCAATTACATAATTGTTTTTCATACCCTAACACTTTACTCTTATACATATATAACAATAAAATATAAGAGCCATATAGCCATTATACTATCAAGGTCAATTCAATTCACTCTTGTGCAATCGTATTTAAGTACTTGAAATGACTTTAAAGTCCTTTTGACAGAGGATGATGATCGAATGAGCTGTTATTAAACTTTGAAAATATCACTTTATTAAGCTATTTGTACTTACGTTATATATTGTATAGATTTTATGTAACTTTATGGCCTACCATTGTAAACACTACTTTGAATATTTTTTTAATTACGCTTTACTTTAGTTTTGCTCTTACGACTGCTATCGTCGCCGCCCCCGCAAAGTTTTCTACAAGTGCATTTCAATATACAATAGAAAATTGACAGGGAGATGCCCAATGTAATACTGGTGACTAGGAGGAGAGCAAGCCATACATCTAATTGACGCTTTGCCCACCATGACTGGTTGACACTTAAAGGTCGAATGAACTCCTGTGTGTTTTCGTGTCTAAGGAGGAATTCGGTCCACCATATAGCTGTATCGAGGGGTTTCAATTCGCGGTCCTTGAATAGTTTTGAGACCCTCTCCGCTTGCTTTTTATAGCTGCAATCAAAAATAAATTTCAGTTAAATATTCACAAATCATTTTTAAACTATGTTAAAAATTATGTTGAGGTATATTTTTCATACCTGGGATCTTTCCCAATTTTATTTATGGCTTGGGTTAGCTGGGCCTCCGTCAATGTTGTCAATTCCAGCTTTATTCCATAGCCTTTGTGGACCATAATATCTCCGTTGAACTCCTGTTCTGCGAAAACAGGAAAACAGATCATCGGTACTTTGTTGAAAATTGCTTCGTAAATACCTCCAAGACCTCCATGCGTGATGTACATGCGAATTTTTGGATGACCTAAGAACAAACGACAAATATTATTTTGAAAATTAAACCTTCAGGTGAAAATGCTAAACGTGGAATTAAATTAGCTGTTCTATGTTTGGGCATTTGATTGACAACTCACTTAAAATGTCGGCTTGAGGCAGCCACTTGTCTACCAAGACATTAGCCGGCAACTTATCCTGCACTGGATAGGTGGACTTTAAGATAAACTGGATCGTTGGAATATTCTCCATAGATTTCAGTACAGCCTGCCTAATCTCCGGTCTGAATTTAGTAAATTCCGCAACCGTCCCAAAACTGACGTAGATAAATCCATCCTTCCCCTTGCTAATAAAATCATCCAGGTTTTTGGGCAGTGGGTTCCCCTTTCCATTCTCCTGCCACGCTATCCCTCCAACGGGAATCACGTTGGGTGGGAGGGATCGGGCATATTCCATTGACCAATGGTTATTTACGAGGAATAAACTGTTTTTTTTTTAATAAAAAAATCATTTCAATCATTATGACATTTGCAGTGATTTACTTCAATACAACTTCAATACTTAATACCATAGTCATTACCTGGTATTCTGTTCGAGCTCTTTAAAGCTGGGAATCTCTTCCAAGTCCAGTGACTTCTTGGTCAATTGTTCCAATCTGGGGAAGTAATAATACTCCCTGTAAACCTTCCAGACCAGGGGGACCAGTGCCCCAACTGTCCTCTGGAAGAAATTCATATTGGGGGGATTATGAATCATCCCATCAGGGACTGAGGCGGACTCGTCTGGCAATCCATAATTGGATTCAAAGTTCCAGGCATAGAGTTGACCTGTATTGAAGGCGATCAGTTTTGCCTTAAAATGGTGAGCCATCCCATACGCGCATTCATTTACCAGGGAGTCCATCACAACAATGTCAAACTTGGTCTTGGGATCCTTAATCCATTTTAAGAAGACCGGGTCTGTATACAACTGCTCACAGGCTTCCAACCCCAAGATGGGGAGGAAAAACCAGAGTTGGAGGATGCTAGAGCTTTCCCTCAGCTTGAAGACGTCCAAAGCGTCCGACTTGATTATGGCATCCGTCCATGCCAGCAGCTTTGGGGGATGGAATTCGGACACTTTGGGATTAGGCTTTTTTGGGGGGAAGCCCGTCAGAATGGTCACTTTGTGGCCCCGTTCCACCAACCCGTTCACGTATGGATCGATTGGAACCCGGTGGCTGTACGAGCCCATCCCAATGTAGACGAGGATGTTGGCCCCATATATGAATGGGAGGAGGGCACACAGGCATAAAAGTCCCAGAGTAAGCTTCATTTTCGCATGTAAAAATCTGACTTATATTTCAACTGTCAAAAATAGTAACGGTATTTAGAATTTGAGCTGACATTTGTCAGTGACCATTTGGGGCCGGCAGAACAAATTGGACAGGACCACACCACGTTCTTCATTCAACTTGTGGTACTAACTTAGGGTCTTTGAGCCTATAAAAGTTTTTAACATTTGTATCATATTAACAACTTCTTGAAATGTGCAAAGTAATGCTAAAAACTCATGTCATTGTTGGTAACACACTTGGTATAAGATGATTCCATATGTGTAAGACCAGCTCATGCTTGTACCTCTCTTCCAGCCCAACCACATGTATACAGGAACATCGTCATCGTCATCAATAATATCATTCCGTTTACCTATACATTACTAACATAATCCACTTGCTTTTTTATGCTGAATAAAATCAAATCTATTTACTGTTTCAGCATTGCCAGTGCCACTTGTTGTTTCACATATCTCCCATACGCGAGATTAGATTAGGTATATAAACCTCATTTCATTATAAACAGCAACACCGACATGTAGGGATTCTTGATACTTGTAGCTAAATAGTCTAAAATCATTGACTGTTTGAGACGTTTAGCCTTGAAAATATATATGGGTCCATCGTCCATCCAAGCTGCATATAGTTAATAGTACTTGTGTAGTTAGTGTAGCTAGAGTAGATCCCAATCAACATTTAATGTAATGCAGTGACGATTATGATTAGTATGCCACCCAGCATCTATGGATTTTTGGAGAAGGGGTTCTGTGGTTATGATAACTATGAAAGGAACTCTGTAGAATTTTATTTTAACTTTGACAGCATAGTAGGTAACTTGATATGAGCCGAGCTGGGTATGTCATTGAATGATTTTTTTTAAAAAATTTAATTGAATTTGCGATGAGTTGTACCGAAGCTGTCTGAAAATTTAGCATGGGATGATTAACAAAGTCAAATGGGCCGTTGATGAAAGATAATGTAAAAAAATATAAATAAATGTTCATATTTGGAATTGTAATAAAATAAGTTAGTCTGGGTATTTTATTTTGGATTTTTGGGTGTTTTAATTTGGAATCAAAAGCCGTTGCGTTGTCCTTTAAGAAATACTAGGGGCACGTGGAATACAATAGTCAATTATATTACACTATTTCATTACAATTAAATCAAAATTACAAATCACATTTTACATTTTACCAAATAGGACTGGACGATGCGTGTTTTTTTTGCAAAACACAGTTTACCTGTTTCATGTCAAAATGTGACCTTCACGATTTTATCATCGATATATTTCTCATAGTCATGTACACGATTAACTACCATCTTTTCCTTTGCCGATGAATGAAGCAAACACAATTATATTATGGCATGATCAACAAGAAAAGTTGATGTTGCCTGATCCGATAATGATAACGATGATGAGCCCCAATTGCGTGAGTAAACTGGGCTGAAACGCAAACATAATGGTTTTTCTCGTCATATTATATCATTCCCAATTTCCCAAATACCTAGGTAGATATTTATTATATTCCCATTTGAAATTATAAAACTATTATTTAACTTTACCTTGAAGTTAAAATTATTGAACAATGAAAGCGAGGTGCCGAGAAATATATTGCACGACCATATACGACGATTGCCTTACCATTTCTCTCATTTCTTTCCATGATGGAATTTTCATGAATTTAAAACAAATCGACTTGACTTAATGCATTAAAATAATAATTGTAGAAATTCCTCGCATTCATTCTCTGCATTCATTCAAATAATATGTATATAATTATGTGGTTTTCCCATAAAGCATGACACAGAGAAATTGACAAATTCTTTTGAATTTTCATAGTCACTCTCTCTGCTCATTTATTTCTTCATTGCTGTACGCGTTTTATTGAAATATCTAATGTCGATAATGTCGATGCAACTGGGAGAACTTGTTGGCTTTGGGATTGGCTCCTTTTCCATCTCCCATTTCACTTTTCCATCTGTCAGTTGTCACTGTCATCGCCATTAGCCCCAACTCCAACCGAACCTCCTCCTCATCCCCAAAGTACTTTCCTTTCTTCATTTATTATTTGTCTCTGTCAGCTCATGAGAGTAGCGTCGTCACCCTTTCCATCCAGCCATACCTATACGCTGGAGGCAGGTGAACTGATCGTGAGAGGGAATCTATAAAGCGCATTCCTTTCTACCTTCAACGGGAGATAATTTACGGGTCTCTGACTGCAATTGTATCACATTCAGATCATTATTGGTTTGGTTTGGTTGGGTTGACAGTATCCTGGAAGGAACAAATACGGAGTAAAAGGGAAAGCCATTAAACGTTGATTTCCCATCGGACTTCTATACACATCTTTTATCTTTCATCATCGTCATCATCAGCATCACTTTCACCACCACAATGCCATGTACCTTCCCACCAGGGTCGGGATACTTTGTAACTTGGGTGGTGTAGGTGTAGGTGGGATTCTTTTGTGGTTGTGAAAGTAATGAATGATCATCAAGTCCTGGTTCTAGCCCAGACAAAGAGAGCGGAATTGGAAAAGTTGGTTGGGAAGGACAATGAACTACGAAACGAACTGAATTATGTTCATTTACTCTGTTCTTCCGGTCCTACCTCTAACCTACCTTGTAACCTCCAGCTCCAACAATGAGACATGATATGATGAAATGAAACTGTAAAATTACCAAACAGAAAGACATAACTGATCAAACTCACCCAAACCAGCAAATAAAATAATGACATAAAATTTTGCTTTCTGCAGAGAAATCCACTTTGACAGTATTTTGGTATGTATTTTTTTAATGATTTTTGCAGCCTTTGTGATATGGCTGATATAAGATCAGAAACCAAGCAAGAGTCCCTAACCCAATTTTAGAAACAAGATACCAGTCCATTGTTCAACTATCTTAAATTATATAATAACTCTCCTCACAGCTCGTTAAAACTTTCCAGTTGATGTTCAGGGATCGGTTGTAGGTTATCAGATCATCGACAAACTAGTTAGTTACAATTAGAACTTTGTACATGAGCCAAGATAGAAGAAACCGAAACAAAGGCCGATTGGAGTTCCAGCTCAAATTAAAAGTTGAAAGTCAGAGAGTAATCGAGGAGGGAACGAGGACCCTGCCTACTTCCTGCCTAGATCGATGACCTTTCCTACTTTCTCATCTTCCCAGTGAAATAATGAGATAAAGACATATTGCTGATATGAGTTGAGCTGAACTGGAGACAGTACTACAATTAAGATAAGATGCTTTTGGTTAGGAATTGTTAGGTTGTAAGACTTTCTGTATGTAGTTTGTCAACAGGAAACAGAAGTTACTAAACCATGGATTGTTGGATCGGATTGGACTGTGATTGTAAATATGTTTCGTTTCTTTGTGATTTATGGATGTACTATATATATGACTGGGACAAAACCTCGGATGCTTTATCTCTTCCTGGGTTTTGGTTTACTTTCTCTCTGGCCTGCCTATAAAACTTTATTTTGGTTTGAGTATGTTGAAGATAAAGAAAAGTGACTTTCCACCTTTTTCATCCTTCGCTTACTTTGTCTCCTTCATTTTCTCAGATAAGCCAACGCCAAGCGATATAACATGTTATTCCTCTCCGATTCAGATTCCCACTTTCTCCAGACTTGGGGGACATTTATACATGGAAGGGAGTTTTCTATACACCCTGAAATCGAATGCATGCATTGGCTTAACTTGGCATTGTGCGTGAAGCCATGTTTTTTTAGCTTTAATCAGCCCCGGAACTGTCTCCCTGACTCAGGCATTGTTATAAAAAGTATATTTTCTTCTGGGGAATTTTGTGTGGAATTTTGACCGGGGTATGGAGACGTGCCGATAAGGTTGACTGCTTGACTTGGTCGAGTTCATTTCTTTTCTGGACCAGTTGACCCATTTTCCCCCTTCTGGACAGCTGGTCAACAGCTGTGAAATGACAAATGATTTATTTCTTTGTGAAGAAGAAGACATTTTTAGTTTTTAGGGAGATGACCAGTATGACTTGGGTTTTCTACCACACATGGTAGAATGGTCATGGACTTTCTCTTTCTCTGGAAACTTTCTCCATGGTGGAGTTTGGCCGGCATGACAGTCGATATGGATTTGATCATGATTATAAAACTTATCCAGTCCAGTTCAGGTCATGACAATGCAAAATTGCCAATTTATCGGCTTGCTTGAAATCCCACATTCCTCACATCATGAACCCCCATATTATATAAGGGTGACTGATGTAGCTGTCACAGTGTTTGAGCGAGTGTGAGATTATTTAATCCTCCGATCCTATATTCGGATCCGATATAACTGAACAGATTCTGACAAAAAAATCGGAAGGAAGGCTACTTCAATCGCATTTCATTCCTTTTTACTTCTGCATATTAGTTCCCACCAACTCAACTTGATCCGAATTACTTTAAGCTTTCTACAGTTTTACAAATCTGCCCAGAGTTCAAGCTTTCCCCGGGAAAAAATGAAATCTTCCCGACCTGCACTCTGGGTACGCTTTAAATTGTCGGGAAGGGATTCAGACAGAGGCCCCGTAAAAATCTTCAATTGCTTTCTACCCTTTGCCCTGGACAGTCATGGACAATAATAGACATCATTGCCATCCTGTCATATCATTAAGCGTGACAGGGTGGAAATATTTCGAAACGTTATGCCTATTTGACTTTGACTTATTTGACTAAATCACTATGAAAGAAAAGGAGGGTGGATAACGTGGTGAGTCAGTGAATGGCTATTTTTTATGCATGAATTGGTTTGGTGTCTTCGGCTTGGGTTCAGCCAGTCTTATTAATACATTATATTATCCCTCCATGGTCGATACTCTCCACTTAATGATTGCATTTTGGATAAATTTCCGGGGAAGGGATAAACCATGATATGATTAAAATATTTTTATCGTCTCTATTTGTACCTGACAACTGAACCTGGCCTGTCCGGAGAAATATGGTATTCGGGCAGAAAACTGCAGATGAGGTGAAATGAAGGGCAGAGGAAATGATATGGAATTATACATACATATAAGCCTCGAATTTGGGATAATTTTTTTTAGAGAAATCCGAATTGGAGACAATGTTTCCTCCTATATATAAGTATGTATATTTCATATAGACTGGAATAATGTGATAAATTATGTCATTCAGAATATCTCTCTTTGCTCTTCCATGCCACCAGCGGACAAAAGGACAAGGGAATCCCAATTGCCAAGTCAAAGTCATAAAATGCAACGTTTACAAAATGGGCGATAAAACTGACAACGGTTTTATGACACAAACACGGAGATAAATTGCATGACATGAATGGAGATGGAGGAACGTCCTCGGTAGATTTGGTTGTTGATGGCCTGCAAGTCAAGACAACCCTTTTTGATAAAGTAGAAGGAGGGTAGGACAATATGACTGATTTTTCAGTTCTATTCTGATGTGATGCGAGGTGATCATGTATGATAAAAGTCATAAAACGATATTATTACGGAAGGAACAAAATGCTCCGGAAATTTGGAAGACTTTGCATATTTCTTGAGATTGAAAGATTCTATATGGTTGGTTAAGTGCATCTTCGCTTCAATGCACTATTAAACATTGTTGGAAGCTTCGATATTACGTAGTAATATTGCATGTACTGTAATACTTATGTATCGAGAAAAAGGGGCCGCACATTTCAAAAGGCAATAATATTTCCTATTTTGTTCGCTTTTATCTCATTTCCGGCCAATGTCGAAGTTAAAATTGTAAATAAAATATCCACGGAACAAGGCCAATTTCCTTATACAAATTCCGTCTGGCTCTCGATGACGTATCTACCTATTCATGTTTCAAGTTTTCACTGACCAAAAATGCTATCTTTCAAATAGAGCCGTAAATTGGGACCAAAACAGTAATAAAAATGTGCTAAAGAACAAGTAAAACAAACAAGAGCAATAAATGAAGTTTAATAGCAAATAGAATTGCATGTATTTCTTTAGTCCTTCACTTTCACCCTAGCCATACTCCACTTTCAACTTTCCACAAATGAAAGTCGTTCAAAAAGGCTATAGTATAGTAACCTTATTAAGCCTTGGCTCGCCTTGTAACGGTAACCTCCCTGACAAGGAGTTTATATCCTAACATGTCATGTTATTTTTTAATGTGTTGATGATATGACCAGTGTGGCATTTGTCTTCCATGCAGCGTCCCTCTCTCCTGACCTGACTTTTTATTGTCTCATGTTATGGGATAATTTGGGTTTTGTTTCTCCGTGTTCCACTTTCTCCTACAAAAAAAGTTTCGTGCAGTACATAAATAAAAGAGATTAAAGTTGATTAAAAACTTTTATAAAAAAAAGATTCCTCTCCGAACTGGTTCTATTATATAAATCATGCAACTAGACAAATATCATCAAGTGGAGAATGGAGGATGCAAACTACCTATAACTACCTATGCACTTTTTAAATGAAAGTTTAATGAGCTGAGAATATTCATGAATTGCTTTCTTTATTTGCCTTTTCAGGGTCCCATCTATACACACTGAAGGTGCTCCTCATGGAGCTGACTCGAACCAAGCATTGGGGACGCGTGTGGTCATGTGTTCAGTCGCTAATGTCACCCGGCATCCTGATCGGTTCCGGGATGACATCTTATCTAGGAAAGCCCGGCTTTTATGCTTGTGCCACATGTGTCCTGATAGGCGCCGGGCTGATTGGCTTCCAACTAATCGACCTTACCAAATGTGGCTCACCACAGTTCTCCTCTAGTGTGGATAACGACTCCCCGATCCCACCTGCCCCACCCCCAATCTCACCGAGGAAGTATGGGACGCCAACACCCTTGGTTCATACGATTCCTGGGGGTGGTGCTCCAGGATTAATTGGAGGGACTGGGATGATGGCACCAGGTGCCGGGGTAATGCCCCCTGGACATGTGGCATCGGGAATGTATCCTCTGCGGAGATCCATCAGTCTTCAACAGCCCCTTTATCCTTGTTGCAGAGGGGAAAGTGGACTGGGGGATTATCCCCCAGTGGGAGCCGCACCATATACTCCAGTGCTGGGTGGAGGACCACCGCCAATGCATCATGGATATTCTCCGTATTGTCGAGAATGCTTGATGACTTCTCCACCGTATGGACCTACCCCACCGCCGTCTCTATTTCCGCAAATGATTCGTTCCTATTCACTCCCACAAACTGCGCCGTTGAGTGACAGCTCAGTAAATCTGAGGTTGAAGACGACCGGCACGCAAACAAATCCTAATAGCCCTGTTCATTCCCCCAGTCCGGCGGTGGGATATCCTCCCCCAATTATAAATCCATATACAGGCAGCTTTGATCAAATTAATGGGGGGATTCGTAGTGGTAGTGGTGGCATCATGGGTCCCGGTGTAATAAACGGATTTCCTCTCCCGGATGACAGGGTAATTAGGGAGCCACCTCCGCTGATATCATCCATAAGCAAAACTCCAACTAGGGCAGTCCCACCCCAACCCTCTGTACAGCCAATGCCCATGCAATCCTCACTTGCTGGTGGGAAGTCTCCAGCCATGCATCAAGACTCTCTGAGAAAGTTTCAACCGGGTTATAAGAGTAGTGTCATGTTTGCTTCAAATCCCCAACTATTCCCAGCATCAAGTTCGGCCACATCAACGACGGAGGAGAGGAGCTTTGATGTGGCAACGCCTACTTCAACCCAACCCAATCATCATCCACCCCCGCCGGCTCCAAGCTCCACTCATACTACCCCGAATCACTTGCTACATCATCATAATGGAAATTCCAACGGGGGCAGTCAACAACGTTACCTGGTCAATCATCATCATAATCATCATCCACATATTCATGGGTCTACAAGGGACTACTACCCCCAAAGGGAGGAGAGGAGGGCAACGTTCCTCCGAAGTCAGCAACATCATCCCCATCCCTTCCAGCAAATGATGTCATTTGACTCTCAGAAAAGTGTAGAGTCCTCCGGAACATTCTCTTCTGCGGCTGTTCACATGACCCCACAACAAGGAAGGTTTTCAGTAGAGGTGCAGCAGCACAAGAGACCTGTCCAGCATCAAAAGTCGCAGGAATCCATCAATGCAAGTGCTCGTCAATCCTCTCCAAAGCCACCATTGCCGGAGAGTCAAAAGCCTTCCAGCTCCCATCAACAACCTGCATTTACCCGGCATTATTTTGACTCTTCCAAGATTCTTCCAGCAACGAAAAGAAAAATGATGCAACAAACTGGTCGAGGAGGGATGAAGCCAACCCCGACGATAAGTGCACAAGTTCATCAACAGCAACAACAACAGCAGCATCAGAAACAAGCCCAACAACCCCACTACTACCCTAGATGGACGCAACCCCAACTTCCTTCTTCAATGACTAGGCAGTATGACCCCTTTGCTGATGATCCGGATCCACCATATTACCCCGCCGCTTTGAGTCACGCACAAGCCCATGCCTATCAACGAGGGGGTACTCCGGTCAAGCTCTCCAGTGCGGAGTTTAACATCGAACCACCCAAATTCAACAGTCTGAGGAGGCCAGGAACTGCAGGGAGTGGAAGCATCGGAGGAGGGGGAGACACGACCAGAGGCTCCAGCATAAGTAGCCAGTTGAATCTAGCCACATCAACCCCATCCCATGGTCATCCCCATCAACAACCCCCATCATCTACTTCACATCATCCTCATCATCATCATCAACCATATCTAGCCCCAGCTCCTCCCGTTCATCCCTCCTATACCCCGTCAAGAGCTCAACATTATCATCCCGGAGCGATCCCCGTCTACCCACCCGTCCCACTTCCCCATCATCATCATCATCAACAACCGCCACAGCAACATCAACGGCATCCCATGCAAAACCCACAGCAGCAGCAGCCCCAACAGCATCGACATCATCACCCATCGTCGAAAAACGTCAGTAGTGCCCCTACCCCTACCCATAGCTTAAGTACATCTACTACCCCGAAAAAGGCTCAACAGCAAGTGGAGTCTCAGCAACATATTCTTCATCGGACGGCTCCGCCTCCTGGAAAAAATCCCAGTGATGGTGATGAGATTGACGATGTTGAGGTGTGCGTTGAGGGCAACACTGCTGGGAAGGCTGATAAGCGTAGAGATGATATTTTAGGTGTTGGTGCTGGTGGACCCACAATAATTAATTTACCTCCTACTATTATTTCAGGGGCTAGCCCGTGTCCATATTGCGATGTAAGGAACAGCAGACCCCAAAGCTCACTCAGTGAGGCTGGAGGAAGTAGTGGAGGAGGATACTACGCTTATGCCGCCCCCCACTGGAAGAGGGACCGCTTGAGGAAGCTAATGCAAGCCAGTAGCTTGAGCTTGAGCGTCCCTGCCCTCCAACAAATTTACCCACCCTTGCCCATCGGATTTGGTGAGGCTGGGGGGATGGCACGCCCCCACTATTGCTCCCCTTATGGTCAACTGTTGTATGAGAGGAGGAGGGAAATGCTACAGGGTGCTTTAGGTAAGATTGCAGGGACCCCGCCACGAGCCCCACTGCCCCATTTGAGACCCCTGAGGAGGAGGAATACTTGGCACGTCCCCAAATACTACTTGGAACAAATTACCACTTCCGTTTAGAGAAAATTCCTATTTGGGGTAAAATGATCCTATATCATCTAACTTTTCACGGTAAAAGGGTAAGTTTATGTAAGTAGGTAAATGTATATATTTCAGAAATGGAAACGGATATCATAATCATAATTAAAGGAGCATTATTAAATATCTACCTAGTTTGTTAGCAAGATCTTAGAATAATTTAGTGTACAGTAGAAGCTACTAGTAAAACATAATGTCATGTATCTTTTGTATGATGATAATGTTAAATATAATGTCAATCACAAATTATTAGCCATTAATGCGTCATTTTTTCTCAGGTTAAGTTTGAATAGTTTAACAAGTCAAACCATAGAGAAGAGGAAGGGAAAGCGTCAAAGTATTATTAATTAGTAAAAATTCAACAATGCAAGGTAATAGTAGTTCGCACCCAAACTGGTGCTATCTGTAGTGGATATGTACATATTTATGCTACTATTATTAAGGTTGCTCCTATTGTTAATCTCAGAGGAATATACCTAAGCTTACTCTTAAAGAATTGGAACAAATATAAATATTCCATTACACTTATTGCAACTTGCAATCATCAATATTCAATACTTAAAGAAGAGGCTTAATTATATCGATATATTTATAAAATTGTAATGTTATGAATATAATATTATTATAATCATTTCTACAATAATTAAATACTTCACAATCCAGTAACTCGAATATTAACACGCAATTCCAATTAACAGTTATATAATAGCAAGCAATGGTAAAAAAAAAAGTAGTTGCAATATTACTACAATGGGCTGGTTCCATTTATTAGGGAAGAAATCGAAGTAGGCATAATAGGCATACGTATAAGGTAGCATATAAATATGACGTGCGGGAGAGAAGATTCTAGGAACTTTTTATGATGGGTTAACTTGTTATACTTAACTAGGATTAATGAACTTTATCGGGATATTTATGAAAAATTACAATTACGCAAAAACGGAACATTTCGTTCTTAAATATGATTATATATTTTTTATTTCATCCAGTAATGTAATTCATTTATGCATCTAATACAAATTGGGAACTGGGGGATGGATCGAGTAAATATGTTAGATTAATTACACTTATTGGCAATATAATTACAGTTACTTACTATTATTAAATTATTATCATGGCTAAATCTAAATGTGTACAAATGTGGATATGTAAATCAAACTAATCAATTAATGCTATTTGTCTCATCCTCTCTGTAAATAAAAAATGCACAGAAATTTGTACTTTTTCAATGTACAGGGGAAATAAGCTTACCTTCCAAGGAAGGACTACGAGGCGTCAGATAGGATATTAGGTGAAAATGGGTATTTATGCGGCATAAGCGCAATTAACTTCAAAAGTAATTAAGGATCATATATTATATTACATTTCACTAACATGAAATAACTTTGTTCGTTCGGTAACATCAACTGCCTATTATAAGTATACTCTATAATACATACACATTAATAATGCCAAATACAATGTCATTTAAATATATTTCAAATCATTATATATTAATTGCTTAATCAGATATGTGGTGTTTAACTAGGATTTTCATATTTTCAGCTAAATTCAATACTAAAATAAACTAAAATTATGCTAATTCTTGATCAGTGAGGCAAAATAAATAAGTTAGAAATAATATAATATGCAGGCTAATATAATTGATCTTTATTTGCAATTAGATTAACTCCTATTGTGCAACAATATGTACATTTAAGCTTTAAATTACGTATCATATAAGTAGGAAGCAATCTACTTATAGGCAAAATTTTACTATTATTACTACTAAAATAATTTAACTTGGAGTCGGATTCGGATTCGAACTTGAAAATATATTTAAAAAATCATATTAAGTAATTGTAGCATCATATTACACTATAAAATCACACACATACAAATACAATGGTAAACACACTATAACTTATTAAAGCAAAACAGGAAAAATGTAATTTAATTTGTCAAAATTCTCAATTCACAGCAGGGATATAAAAGAGTCATATTCGGATAATAAAAAATCATTTAACGGTTCTCTTTCCGTTATGTTCATTTCCTTTCCTGGTGAAAGCAACTGTCTCGGCTATGTTTTTATTCTTCCGTTTCCAATTCAGACTTTGCATTTAATCCAAAAATAAATATTTTATTTTTCCATTTTATACTCAATTAAAATGGAGAGAATGTTATGATTAGAAATTGCAACTTTTTTCATGTCGGGCAGGAATTTCCCTCTCCATCAAACATCATCGGCCTTCGTCATCGGTCAACTTTAACCTTCATAATTCAAATCAACTAAAATGAGTACTACCTACCTGCCTCACTCGGCGGAGCTTACCGATTTCCTCATATTTGATTTGAAGAAAGATATGGCACATGATATATTATTTTTGCTTCTTTAGTTGATTATTATGTAATATTATGTAATATCATACTCAGCCTTTTAAAACCATCCTTTCCATTACGTTCCATAACATACATATTACTCCTTGTCATTTTGGGAAATGCTGTTGTTGGCAAGTGTTCAAAACTATATGGGGAAAAAATATCTGGAGCTGGATGGAACTGACAATATATTTCTCCTTCCCCCACTTCCCCCTTTTAATACACTTTACTTTTTATTCATTGCCATTGTCATTGCTGCGGTGGTGGTGTTTTTTGAAGAACGCATTACTGCACTACTGGAGAAAAATTGTGTTCCATCCCATTTGCTAGTTCATTTCATATCATTTCATATATTTCATATCATATAAGAATGGTTCCCTGGCCTGGCCATAATAATAGTCCGATTACTCCCACCATATTCCGCCACACTAACTATGTATCTATGCTATTATATGTTTTTGCATTTTTTTTTTGTAGAAACCTGGATCCTCTGGATTTTGCGAAAATGACATTAAAATAGGGATATAATAGCAATAAGTCCTTTTATATGGTCGGGGGGATGGATATGAGCCAACAGCTTAATGTATTGTTATTTGCAAGTCTCATACCAGCATGCCAGCATGTCCTCTACGCACAAAATTACAATGACAATACACCTTAGAAGGATATGATTCTGGTTCTGGTTCTGTCTCGGAAATGGATTTGGATTGGATATGATCTGTCCAGGATGTAAAACTTTATGATATTTTTATACAATTGAAGACATCCCCTCCAAATATGTTTACGAGATGACTTTGGCAAAGTGGGATTCTGCGGCGAAATAGCCTATTTTACAACTTTCACAACTACATGTTCTCATGTTGCCCCAACCTAAAAAGTTAATATTTTGTATTAGATTGTGCTTGACTCAACAAATGTGTTCCCAGAATTGGAACATTAGTCTTGTTGGAACTTGGAACATTGGGGCTTTGGAACCCTCCCTTCTTCCTGTCCTCCACTAACTTAAACTCTTCAGTATGTATTTTGTACCCAGACCAAAAGAGATAATGAAACAATAAGGGGGACAAGTGCGGAATGTGGATGTAATTATGTTCCTTTAGATGATGATATGATTCTGTCATTGTCGCAATGAAACAGGCCATTCCTTGAGACCATTCCCTTTTCCAGATTCTTTTGGTTTGGCAAGGCATTGGCTTGGGCGAGGGTGTTGTTGTTGTCTGTTAAGTGTCTCATCTTGTGTTTGTTATGTAATGGGATGCCTTAATGTTTTTATAGTTATTGCTCTTCTGGATTGCTATTACTCTGTATTTAAGCTTGGCATATTACAACCGTTTTTCGCCAACAATACACTGTGGAAGGAGAAGACACTTTGGAGGAGGGCAACAAATAACAATCAGAATCAAAAGCAACAACAGCCAGAACGAAACGGAGGGATTCCATATTGCATTTTGCTTTCGCCTCAAGAATCGACAAAAACAAAACAACAAACTTGCTTTCTCTTGACTTTACACTGTGCTGATATTTTTTCATTTTTGTGGCGAAGTCGAAAATATTACGATTTTTTTAAAGATTACGTTAGCATTTCGGACATGTTTTATTTTTTACGTAGGAAAGGTGAAAGTCACAAACGAGTGGATATTGACTTTATTACTGAACACACTGATATTGTATAATGTCCTCCTATGCTATGCTAAACCTGAATGAAATGAACCACCTAAATTTCATCCAGAAGGAAATCAAACCAATAGACGGATATATCATAAATCATATCTTATCATAAATAAAGGAGAAATATAGTTGAGTTCTTGGGATTTCATTTCAGCTCATGTTATCATGATGATCTGACCATGATGATGTTTCTTCGACCTTTTTAACAGATCTCCTCCGGTCCTTTTGGAAAAGTCTCAAGAAAAATATTAAGACGAAAGTGCAGATAGCGGCAGGAACGACGAGACCATATATTTGTAGGCACCCATGTTAGAATTGCGGGGCGCGGGTGTGAGTGGAGATGACGATGATGGTAGTGGGAAGGTGGGAATCTAGCAATATCCCTGAAGGTGAATTGATGCTATTGAACCGTCTCTTTCTCTTCTTTATCTCCAATCAGAATTTTTTCATATCGTGTGTGAGTTTTCATTGTAGGGACAAGGCCCATAATATATTTCTAAAGAATAAGAATATTTCTAGTCCGAAATTTGATAAAATGTATCATATCATCAGTAATATCATTCTGTTATTGCACTGCCCTAATATTAATACATATCTTTAAAAATTCGCCCTTTTCCCAAAAATAAAAATAAATAAAACCTTTTCAAAATATAAATATTATGAGTTGACAACGTGTGGGGAAGGGATTGTTGATTGTCGTAGTCTTGGTTGGTGGAGATGATATTTTTAAGTGCTCACGTTCACATCTTTTTTGGCACCATTTGGTCGTGTTGTCTTCTTTTTGCGGGCAAGTGCTTACGAGAGCCTTACTCTTACCGATTGTCATGTCAGTATTCAGTGCCAGTACTGTGAGCCAACTTACATAAGCTAGTCTCCTATCGTCATCATCAAAAAAACTAGAATGAAAGTAAAGTGGCCTAAAGGCAAATATCTAATAGTAAGTTTTTTCGTCCTTTTTTGATAAAGAAAATACTTGCACAAGCCAAAAAGTCAAGCTCAGGCCAAGTCTTTTGGAAGAAAAATCTCTCGAGTCTACCTGATAGAAGATATGAGATAGAACGATGAATCAAGTTAAATGTATTTGGTATATTGACAATAAGTTGTATTGGACGGAGCTGATATGAGATAACATGATATGAAAGTGAAAGTATATTGGAGCAAGATAGAGGATGTGGGGACAAGTTATGATTTATGTGTCATAACGTTATTATGATATGATAAGAGAATTTTTCCATGATGCACACACACACTGCCTATGCCTGCTCCACTTATGAGTTGGGAGAAAGTGTTGGGGGAAAGCTGCCTACATTTTTGCCGAGAAGAGCAAGAATAAGATGAATTTGTAGATATTTTTGGCATTCTTACTTCAATACATGCACCTACACCCAATTCCCCCTAACGATGTCGGCCAAGAGCGTACAGACCGGATAATAATATGATGAGGTTGATATTTTTCACAATTTTCCTGAAATCATTGGGATGATGATGTCATCTCATAAGTCATGGTGAACTGCACTTGATTTTATTAACAAGGAGGCTGATAGTAGATAGTTTTGTGGAAAACTTTACTTTCCTTTATGGTGTATGGTGGTGGGTAAATCACGATGATCAGATCAGGACCACCATTCACCGAACTTATTGGTAAAAGGCAAAAAATGATAGTTTCAACTTGGGGAAAGCAATGTTGGGATTTGGGGTGATGCTGAAGCTGAGCACCAATACCAACCGACCGACCTTCTACATGATTATTTCAATCTGGGTCTCCATTGTCACCATCCATGTCACTTTCTCCGGCATAAAGTGGATAAAGTTGGGTTGGAGTTGGGAGGATAGGTGGCTTATTTTTTCAGTTGACTTGAGTTCCAGTTCATATTTCAGCTTCTTCTTGATTTTCTATAAATCTCTATATTTCATCAAGCCATATTGGTATTGTAAAATGGCTGGTGATATGATTATATGAATTGTTCTATTCTGTTCTCCGAGGCAAAAAATCACTTTCTCTCTCCCCAGTGACAGTAGACCTTGTTGCGATCAGGGTGGATTGGATTGGATTATTTGACTTTTTTCCTCCAATTTTGTGGTTGATGGTGACTGGCAAACGGTAATGATAACAACATGGGATGAGTACACACATGCAATATTGATGATGTCGCATGGGGACTTCCTGTTATGTGATGAAGGGACAAGTGAAAGGTAAGAAAAAAGTTTACTTTTCTCCGCCCTTACCTTGTAACTTGCTCTGAAAGGGAAGATCTTTTTTTTTTCTTTTGGAATGAAATTAGTGTGCACTTTTGCATTTTCCCTTGCTGGATTCGATATCTTCGTTCGATTACAAAAAAAAATCATGCAAACAGACCAACTTGGATGCTTTCGAGTATGTATTTTATATAATATAAATGACCTTGACAAAGGAAATTATTCTTTTTTCTGCTTTTAATTTACCAATAATTACACATCCAAGGGGAAAGTGAGCATCAAATTAACCGTAACATCAAAAGGGATTCTAACCAGCAGAAATAAATAATTTGCACGAAAGGTAAAACAAGGGGTGCTGATATTGCAGGGACGCAGCGCAACCGCATACCGCTTTCCCAACGGATTTGACCTGAGAGCCACTCTAATGTTCGAGTTTAGCTCTCCTGACACCTTATCAATATGACAAACGAACAGGACCAAAAACCCGTAGATAAAACAACAAGCTCCAGACACAATACCACAGACAAAGGTAAGTTGAAATGGGAGTATATGACCCAACAGAAGAATGGAGTAGTTGAGTAGGGCCCACAGGGTAACCCCACAGATAAGCAAAAGCAAAAGTATGGGCCCGATGTTATACGACCAAAATCGGGTCTGAAGGAACATGTGCCTCTGCCAATATATTATTTGGATGACAAACTTTTGCCAGATGGAGAATCTCAGGGCGTTCTCGATATTGTGACGAGATGAGCTGAAACTGCTCCTTGGACGCTGAGGCAAATGTCGATGAAAATAGGGATATTTGACAACGTTGAGATACCCTTCCATAACTTTGTTCCCTGTGAGGATGACAATTGCAATCTGCAACAAGATGAAGAATACCCACCGGCACATGACGATGAGCTGGAGGAGAAAAAATAGATATCTTATTGTGACGAGGAATGGTGACCCCAAACTTGGAGAGTCGCTAATGAACAGTCGGAGGAGGGGTAAGAGCGGATCAAATTCCCTGAGAATTGCAACCACAGGAATTATCACAACTACAGGGATTGGGATGAAGTTGAGCCCACAAAATATTATGCCCAATATGTCCCGGTAGAATGGTGGAGGGCAGAGAAAGTATCCCATTCCTGCCTTGCGCATTGCTGATGATAGTAGAAAATTACTTTAATTAGAAATATGTACTGTATTTGATTGATTAGATAACTAGATATATTAATATTCGACTTGCCTTCCGTAATATTTGAAATATCATTAAATAACGCTGCCATTTCCTCACCAGTCATCGTAAAATACGAGGCAAATGCGAAAATAATGCATTGTAAGAAAAATATGACCAGGTAGGCTACTATCTGTATATAGGGTTTCTCCACTGATGTAGAACTTGAACTCGATAATTGGAGAAATCTTAAGACACAAAAGGCAATTCCCATTAAAAGGGTACTGATAGAAAGCCATGTTTGAATCAGTAATATCCTCCCCTTCAGACTCGGCGTGGAGGGGATAAAAGTCAATCGCTGTTCGGAAATATTCCATGCAAACGGAAAGGGGAAAACTTTATCGTATACTTCAAAGGGCTTCCGGAAGGCATACCACATGAGAGGTGTTCCCATTTTGTGAACCTTGATTAGGAATGTTAAAAATAAAAAAAATGTAATGATTAAGTTATCAAATGTCAACCGTATCACAAAACTAACTGCGCCAATTCAGTAACCTTTCCTCATAACCAAAGTCAAATTGAGGACTAATACCTCTGGGTATATGTATATTTATCCTGGGAAAATAGGAACATAAAAAGAAGACTAATTTAACATTGCATATTTGCAGGCTTCAATTTTTTTAAAGTATCTAATACAATATTATTTGCCTTTGCTTGTTCTCCCAATATTAGAAATATGAATATTTAATAATGCTGCTTTCAATAAGAAAAGAAAAATAAACCCCATGCATAATACATAATAGGCATATTATATAATATTGATTTATTGAAAAACGAGTCAAACTTAAACAATGATAATGTAGAATAGAAAACATTTAGCTTTTCACCGAATATTATCTTACCGGTAATAAATATTATATTTCACTTAAAAAAGAAAATTATACTGAATGTCAAAACATATAGGACCAAGCAAATATATTAGCAAGGCAAAGTAATAATAAGTAATTTCTCTCTTACACTCAGACAGCAAACCTTTGTTCTTATCGGTTCATGCCTAATAATGCCTATTTCGTCTTAAATTATTATTTGAAACAAATAAATTGAAACTATTATACGTAATTGAGTTGATTGAGACTACGTAGTTTCACTAAAGCTATCTAAAGTACACTGGATAAGAAGGAAATGAAAATCTAAGTCAGCTTAGTGGGCTGCACACAAATTGAAAAACTTAAATTAAAATCAATGATTTCTACTCTGCTCACCGATAATCAATCATACATACATACAGAAGTAAAAACAATAGCACAAAAATCAATGACAAACATCTTACAACGAAACTAAACTACCTATTACACTTTCAGGTATATATTGTCGTCAACTACTCCAAGTCCATTGAAACATCACTCAGCACCTGTTTGTCTTCTATTTCAGCAATAGCCCCATCAACAGTCTCCACATCTTGGTCGGTGAGTCTTTTAACCAGAGAGCAGAGGTAGTCCAATTCCACTTTCCTCTGCTTCACTGAGTCGTCCAGTACGGATTCCCTCTCCTAACAAATAATGTAGCCTTAATTTTGGTCTAATAAAAATTTAAAAAGCACTAATTAATGTAGAACTGCCATCACTAACTAACCTTCAGTGCTTTTAACTCCTCCTCCCTTCTTTCCGCTACAAAGATCAGCGTCTCACGGTCCACGCTATTCTCCAACGTCTGCATGGCTGCCTTTCTTTCAAGATCCTGTTGCTGACGCACTTTAACCTCCGCCACCTTCTGGGTGTGGGCAGCCGTGAGGGCCTTCAATTCCTTAATCTCCCGTCGAATCACAACGTGCATCTTCTCCCAGTAATCCACCGATTTGGAGCTGTTGATACAAGCGTCATAAGTCCTCTTGACGGTGGACCGTAAGCCATTAGTTTGCTTGAGGATCTCCTTGTAGAAGTCGTAGGTGGCAGCCATCTCCCTAATTGCATAAAAAAATAACTTGAATTGTAAAATAATTACCTAAAGATTAAATAAAGCTTAATTATTAATTAGTCTGTCTCTTGTTCTACTTACGCATCCTCGACAAACTGACAGTAGAGTTTGGTCAGCGTGGTGAGCCTCTTATCGTCTCCAGCGCCGTCCCCATCAATTAGTAGCCGTTTTTGAGCTATCCCATCCTCAGACGTATCTGTAAATTATTATTTAATTAAAGTTCACCATCTTTAAAATGCACATTATCATGTTCATTTCGTGCAGTTAATTTAATTTAATTCATTTGACATTTTTGACTTGGGACTTACCCACAAGCATAAGTTGAAACTTCTCCAACAGCTGCCGTTCAGTTGCCTTCGTCTCTAAATACTCCGGGTCGGTTTCATCCCCTTCTTCCCCTCCTCCACCCCCATTTTTATACAAAAGGATCGGGATGAAGAACCTCGGCTGGTCCTCCCCGGCGGCGCCGGCAGCCTCAGTCCCTCCTTCGGCCCCAGCACAATGGTTATCATCTAATACCCCTACCTCATTTTCAGTTGGGGTTGGGGTGGTCCCAGTTCCAGCAGCAACTCCCCCGGGGGTCGGAGTAGGAGTGAGGGTGTCGGTCTCCATCTTTTAGCCCTTGAAGTCCTAGTCCAGATGATGTCGACAGAGGATGAAGTATGCAGTAAGTTGTAAAGTAGGAAGGATGAACAGAGCTGAAAAAAATAAAAATAAAAACAACAGTTAGTTAATTACCAATTAACTTATTAATACTAATAATCAACCCATCCACATCATCATCATTTACATTGCTAACTTTACTTTAATTAATCAACTACAACTTTAGCCATAATGAATACCGATTTAATTATCCCCGACACCCGAATGAATTTACCTTGTCCTTACCTTACCTTCAACTCACTCCAAACCAGTTTTAGTTAACTAGTCACTCAATCACGAAGATGAAGCCACCGAAAAAAAATGCTGAAGTTATCACGTAATCGGGATTGAAATCACAATCGCAAGAAACAAAAAGCACAAGAAAGATGAAAGATGCATTTAAAATGAATGAAGGCTGCTGTGCTGTCGGCTACAACTAACTAAACTGCACGTGGCGTGCGACCACGTGTACTCACTCACCAAATGACTTGGTACGTTTTTGGGTCTTTTTGGGAGGGAGAGGAAGGCAGTGAAATAGGAAGAGAAGAATCGGGAAATCGGGATCGAATGCACTGATGTCGATAAAATAAAATCATGCTCGATGCTCCCTCATCGCTCGCTCATTCTTCGTCTTTTTTAGTAGGTAATACAACAAAATGCAATGCATTTTGACTCTTGGGCCAAGAGTCTTGGCCTTCATCATAAAGTGATAAAGTCACTCAACAGACAGACTCCCAATTTGTACTATTTTGTACACAATTTGAATAATATGAAAAGAATGCACTCTTTTTATCTTCCGAATTTGAATAATATGTAGCCACTATACGTTTTTCTAACTACTTTGATGTTGAAGATGGAGAAAAGAGAGCTATAATATGGTATTGTATTGCGAAATGTAGATACCAGAAGGAATTAACTCAACAACGGCTCATTTGAAATGTGAGAACCACAGTGGCTCAGCCACTTCCGGTCCCGGTCATCCAGATAAGCTGCTGTTGGTTTTTTAGACAGTAAAATCCCTATAAAAATTAATGAACATGAACTACTAGTTAGATAGGTGCAATAGCAAAAATGAGTTAGGAGGTTGAGTAGGAAAGAACTGAAAATTGAAAATATGAAATTGGTTGGATGCGATGCGATATGTTATGGATTGTGTTGTGATATGATGCAATTTAGTAAGTAGTTATTATTAAAAATACAATGCAAAGCAAAATGTCAGACGAATGATTCTGGAAACTAATTGCAATACATTTTTTTATTCCCCATGATTCCACGAATACGAGGACAATTAGAGACAATTAAAATTACCTATTCCAAAATTTCCAAACATTCCACTCATTCCAACTTAATTTTAGCAAGACAAAAATAAATTATTCTGATGTGTTACTCTTTTCATTACATGACATAATTATAATCATCCTGAATTAATGCATAATATTCATGTTTTTCACTCTCGCATTTCACTTTCTCCTCCCGATCACAATTCCGAAACCGAGTCCAGGACGAATCCCAGCCCAACCACCTCTTCTGAAGAGCCCATAACCCCCATATCCCCGATACCCCCCAAATCCCCCATATCCCCGATACCCCCCAAATCCCCCATATCCTCCATACCCACAACAGGCACCCCAAGCTTTAATTTAAGCAAAATAAGTTCAATTAATTCAATTCAATTAATGTGGGGTACAGTGAGACGCGTCTCAATTAGAGATGAATAAATTAGATAACAATTCTTTCTTACCTTGGTCAATGGAATCCATGGCCGATAAGACTAATAAGGTCACCACAATGCACATTAGTCCCTGCATCACTGCTCCATAGAAGGATTTCAAAAGTTTTGCAAGTGACAGCATTTTATACTTTAAAATGAAACTGGTTGATGTAGGAAAGGGTTTCCAATATCTATTATATTATAACTTTGTCAAGAGGAGCGAAAACTGTTGTATTCTGCTACTTCATTGATAATAATAATAGGTTAAAATTCTGAAAGCTTTTATATATTATTGTGCTCCTTCTCCAGCCATTTGTTTTGTAATTAATTATTAATTATAATTAGTTTAGTGCAATATACCATACCACCTAAGCACGATAGAGGAAATGACACATTTAAATATTTATCAGCTTACTCCGTAAACTCTATCGAACGCCATTTTTTAAAGTATGAGCTGGAAAATCCTTATATCTTGATCAGTTGCGTCATGCATGCCATGAGTGATTTAAAATTACATAATAATAACAAT
The DNA here is from genome assembly GCA_034700485.1 of Pseudosinella alba. NCBI lineage: Eukaryota > Metazoa > Arthropoda > Collembola > Entomobryomorpha > Entomobryidae > Pseudosinella > Pseudosinella alba. The sequence goes on along the minus strand of JAQIXQ010000133.1, from coordinate 1,016 downwards.
AAAATTATAAATCTTCATGATTTGGACTAAACTGCTAAACTCAACTACTCCTTCAGCTCACGCAAACAAATGAAAATTTTGTGATTTTATTTGCCTTTGTTTTATATGCCCGATGTCTTCATGTCGATATCTTTAGACCTTGCTGGTAAATATCTCATTTACAGCATCCTTTGTAGTATTTTAATGATGCCATCATCATCACATGCAACAAGGTAGGTAGAGTAAATGGTAGCATTCTCATAAGAAATGAGAAGATGGTATAATTTAGTTAATATATTAGTAATTAGTATCAATATACCTGTAGAAGAACTGCAAATAGGTATTAAAATGCAAACATGTCAAAATCCAATCATCATCCAACCTTTGCCATTAAATTTTAAATAAAGTTAATGGGGATGTGATACGAATCATTGCTACTTAGCCACTAATATATATTGTGTATGATTATATATGGTATAGTGTGCATGATTGATAATTTTACTTTAATTTTGATGAATGACTAGAACATGGAAATATAAATATGGTGAATGAACACAGGTAGATTAGATCGCATGAACTCTAGACGACTAATTTTTATCAGTTTTGTTATTGAATATGAAATATTTTAATAATGTGAATTTGTAAAACTTTATCAATCAGCCATGTATGCATCGACAATATATGAACTATCAGTTTATGCTTCACTTCATATTTTGTGTCAGACTCGTCAGACCGACATGCTTAACTACGGAACGTATGCAAAACGCAAACCAAACAAAATGCAAAGAAAAGTCACAAAGAGACAATAATACTTTGAAATTCTTTTTTACTTGGAATTGTTTTATTTGATTTCTTTGAATATTAATAAATTTCTTAGCCTAAGAATATAAAAACTAAATTCTTGAAGAAGTTCCAGTAATAACTAACGAACAAATACATTCACTTTCTCCTTCCAATAACAATTCCAAAACCGGGACGCATTCCATATCCTCCCCCATACCCTCCATACCCTCCATATCCCCCATACCCCCCATACC